>JANBVN010000280.1:4480-26896 GCA_030052785.1 Coniochaeta hoffmannii
CGCCGCCGTCGCGGGGGGAGAGGAGGGAGAGGACGGTGGTTGTGGTGCGGGCGCGGAGGGCGGAGAGGATGGCGGGTGCCATCTTTGATGGAATGTCGGTAGGCGGTTTGGGTTGGAATGAGGGTGGACTTTTGACTTGACTTGGCTGGGTCGAGCTGGGTGACCAGCCGAGGTGATGGTAGGGACGGTCAAAATAGGTGGGTTTCTTGTTATTGACAATTTGAAGTGTAGATGCAAGCGTCGCTTGAATATATTTTGTTAGGCTGAGCTGTACCGGTATAGGAGGATGAAGACGACGTACGATGAAGGAGCGGAAGACGAGGCAAGGTGTTGGGTTTGGCTTCTGTTGTCACGGAAACAGGTGGCTGGTCGGTCCCCTGTCAGGCTGTCCAGAAAGGCTGGCGGAGTGAGGCAGCGATTCACCGCACGCACCTGTGCCTGTTGTGCTCCAAGACGGTTTTAGTAAATTGCTCAGATAGTTTTACTGCGTTTACGAGGAATCGGCCGTAATGCATCCTAAGTGATTAGTTCTTCCTTGCCTTCCTCTCTGCTGTGACCGCAGTGCGAGGGCGCTGCGAATGACGTGTGTAAATAACATTGGGCTGGTGGCCGGGCAACAGCGATAAGCCTATCAGATATGGTGTGACCTCAAGCAAAGTCACTGCGTACCCCTCTCAACATCCCGCTGACTCCAACTGGGCGGTTCAGTCGAGTCGCATGCTTCTGAAGTGGTCGCAATACCAGGTAACGAAAAACTACATGCCAGATTCAAGATGGACACTATCTGGTACTTCCTCCTCGCGTTCATAGCTTACAAGATCATATGGCCGGTGAGTCATCTCTTGCTCGCCAACTCGACTCACGTTGCAACTATCCCCCCCGGGTCTCGATATGATGCCCACATCGTGAACAACCCCAAACCCGGACCATACTAACGCTTTCAAGATGCTCTTCCCGGCCGCTCCCATCCCAGAGACATCGGGCAACGTCCACAAAATAAACTCGGCCGCCGAGTTCGATGCCCTCTTGAAGTCTCATGCGCACACGGTCGTGGACTTCTACGCGGACTGGTGCCCGCCCTGCCGCGCCATAGCGCCCATCTTCTCCAAGCTGGCCGACGAGCACGCCTCCAAAGGCCTGCTCGCCTTCGCCAAGGTCAACGTCGACCACGTCAAGGATATCGCCAGCCGGTACAGCGTCTCGGCCATGCCAACGTTTGTGTTCTTCAGCGGAGAAGCGGCGAATGGAGTGGCTGTTGATGGGTTGAAGGGTCGGGGATCTGTGGCTTTTACCGCTGACGGGTTGGTGGATCGGGTGCGTGGCGCGGATAAGGTGGCGCTGGAGACTGTTGTGAAGGCTTTGGCTGAGAAAGGTAAGGGTACCTGATATGGTGCCAGGTTTGACTTCGACGAAGGATGACAGTATTTGAGAGGGATCAGGGCAGATCGTCTCAACCTGTTGGGAGTTCCTGCGCGACATCAGGCGAATTCGTTGAAGTTGTAAGGTGGCCACTGTATCCTTGAAAGAAGAAGAAGCTGGCTTGCGTGTTCTCCATGGCAGGGAGTTCACGATGAGATAAGGATACGGCAAGAGGAGCAAAGGAGGTGCCCGTACGACCAACAACTCAACTGCTCAAAGTCCAAAGGTCAGAGCTCAAAGTAGCACATGTTGGCCTCTTTCCTTCCACACTTGTGTCACATGGCAGTGTCCGGCTTTGTGGGAAGGTTTAAAAGCAGAATTTGTCCATGCATATCTGAGCGACACGTCTCAGCCACCTGGTCAAGAGGCGGCTTCAGCAGTCTAACACCATAAGCTGGAGCACTTACGCTATTCCTTCGTACCTCTTTCGTGTACTACTATGACCCCTTTGACATTTCCAACTTTGGCTATGCTCTATGTATTCTTCGTACAGGTCACCGTTCAAGCACCGGCCATGACAGATGCCCAAACCCAATCGGAGGCACTAACTAAGTGTCCTCTCTGGTAGGTCGCTCACCCAGGTGACGAGTGCGACATAATCACCAGCGCCTTCAATATGCGTGCTTGTGAGTTCCAAAACTGGAATCCACAGGTGAAGAACTGTTGGACAGACATACTGGTCGGCTATCGTTATTGCGTCCAGCGTGGGCCCTCTCTCCCTCTCTCGGTTACGGCACCAACTGACCCTCTGCAGAACCGGTATTCTATCACGATGGACCCATGCCGGTGGTAGGCAGGTCGACCTCCACCACGCTCCCCAGCCGCACGTACACCTACAACTGGGCGACGGACTGCTTCAACAAGGCCGCGGATACGACCTGCCCATCGTATACACTACCAAGAAGCGGGAGTAGTACCTACACGGCCAAGCCATCAGACACGTCCACACAGGCACCGGGAACTCCTGGTGGCAGCCCTTCGTACATCACCACGCAAATCACAACCACAATCATCATACCAACTCCCAGTGATATGAATGTGCTTACAACAACTACAGCTACGACTGCGCATTTTTCGAAGCACGCGGGCGGTGCAGTCTCCAGGTCGATCATCCGGCTTGTCGTAATCGAGCAGTGATAGAGAAGTAATTAATGGCACATCATCGTCGTCTCGTTCTGGTCATCGTTGTTGCGGTACGGAGATACGGGCAGGTCACAAATACATTCTCAGATATTCTTCCCTGGATATTGTCCAAGCCGCTATATATCGCCAAGTTGCCTGTTGGTCTCGGCCATCATGGTCGTCACATGACCATATATGCAGAGCATGAAACCCTGCCGCATCTCATCCGGGATATCCCTCTCTCGCTTCACAACCCTCACCCACACGGCAGGCCCGAGGCGTCGTGGCCGTCGGGTAAGCTCTGACGCCTCTTGACGTCCCGGTCCTCGGCGGAGTCGGTGGAAGGATTCTTCAAACGGTAGTGGTGGGTGTGGAGTAAGCCACTCCCGTCGAATGCCGTCAGAACCACCCCCTGTGGGTTCGAGGTAATCATGGGGACCGATTGTCACGAAAGGTAAGCTGACGTTACACAGGGCATGATGCTCCTCGGCGATGTGAATTATGATATGGTTGTAAAGCGTGGTGGGTTTCCTATTACCGTCTCCTCCTGTACAGTCCAGATCAAACCACCCTAGAAACCCATACCAAAAACCCGTGATATCACATGCAATAGACAGTCTGAAAACCTACAATGCAGCGGAATACCAACCAACTCCCGATTCAAAACCCATGAAAATGCTGTAAACCAAACCCGCCAAGCCCGTACAACTCCAAATTCCGCGAGATATGTAAAAGCAAAAACCGTAAAATGCACCAATCCATGTGTGTCCCTGAGAGTGAAATCAAACAACCTCCCGCACAGGCAGCACAAACCTCACCCTCTTCTTCACCTTGGGGATATCGACAGCTCTCGTAGTCCCCTCCTCCATCCCGCTGCTACCGTCCCCTGCCTCACTGTTCGCCACGTCCTCCTCCGTCTCCTCCTCGATACTCCACACGTCCGGGCTCGGCTCCCGCCATGCCCGGGGCGACAGCCTCGCCGACGACGATGACCAGCTCTTCGTCCTGCCTCGAGCGTCGAGCGCCCCGAGCGGTCGCGGGCCGGGCCGGCGGGACATCCTACCCCTCCCCGCGGGCACCGGGAGGGATGCGGGAGAAAGAAGTGTCGCGGCACCACCGGCACCGCCCGCCTGCCCCTTCCCCTTGGCCCTACCCGCGGACTTGGCTCTGAGGTCGGCAAAGTCTTTGAGGGAGAAGGGCATCTCGAACGGCGGAGGGGTGAGGGGGCTGGAGCCGCCGAACAAGCGGAGGTAGGACTCTTGCTCTTCGTCTCCCTCGGGTGTGGGCGCCATGTCGAGGTCGTCCGGCTCCGGGGAGTGCGAGCCGAAGGACCGGGGCGGGGTGGGGGGTCGGAGGGGGAGGGATGTCAGCCCGGTGCCTAGGCTCGAGGGGGACACGCTCCGCACGACGGGGGCCTTGCGGCGAGGGGTGGAGATGCCGGCGCCGAGGTCGAGGTCGAGGTCCATCTCCGAGTCTTGGGATGACGGGGCAGGGGTGAGGAAGAAGTTCAGGGGGTCGTCGTCTATGAAGGATAGGTCGAGGTCCGGGACTAGATCGTCTGAGGCTTCGATGCTGGGGTGCAGACGCATTTGTGTTGGGGGCCAGGAGTCGCAGCGGGGGATATGCGAAGACATGGTGGATGTTGCGGGGGGGAGTCCTCGGATGGTTAACCCATGTATGGAATGCTTGGGTTGAACTAGGTATTACAGAGCTTGCTAGGTCGACCGACGACGGAAGATGAGTGCAAGGTGTTAAAGAAAATAGACAGGATGATCCGCCGAGAGCGAAACGAGAGACCAGCCGGCTTGCCCGACTCAGCGCCTTATATAAGCTTGCTTGAGGATAAGAGAAGGCACGAAAAGTTGCGTTCCCTCCGACTTATCACAGTTTGGTGCAACGTGATAGATGCAAGATATTATGAAAGGGAATGCCGAGAGCATTTATAACAGCTGAGGTAGGGAACAGACAGAACGAGTAAAACCGGGCAAGAACCGGACAGAGACAAGGCTCATCACCTACCTACTCACCACTCACAAAGTCACTCGGTGAATGTCCGGCCGACGAAAGGGCTGCCTTGTGAGCATCCAAGATGGTGGTCACCCTTCATCACCCACCCATTTTCAGCTCGTTGGAGGCTCACAATCGCGGGGCGGAATCCAATCAGCACACGCCTCGCGCACGGGGTCCAATGGGCGCAGTGAATCATTCCTCCGGTTTGACTCTACGGGTCCTTGGCTGCGCCCACGTTCCTTGGAAGGTCAGAAACATATTGGAA
Organism: Coniochaeta hoffmannii; assembly: GCA_030052785.1. NCBI lineage: Eukaryota > Fungi > Ascomycota > Sordariomycetes > Coniochaetales > Coniochaetaceae > Coniochaeta > Coniochaeta hoffmannii. Next base: position 9,297 of record JANBVN010000280.1, read on the forward strand.
ATGGAAACCAAAGGACGAATCTGGCATCACGAGCGCGGTGAAGGGTGGTAAGATGGTCGGGATTATCAGAAGATCTCGAGATATTGCGGGGACATGTCAAGTGTAGGTAGTGTAATGGTAATCGAAGAAGGGGAGTGATCAGGAAGATGCACTCGATGCCACTGGACCAACCCCGTGAAGAGCGGCGAGCAGGGAAAGCAGATCGGAGTTACCGTAGCTTGCAGACTTCTGCAGCACTAGGAGAAAGGGTGCGGCGATCTATCAAGATTTGCCCGGTCATCTCTCCTATGACAGGCTGCAACAAGTCGATGGACCGCTCACTAAGCTGAGACACGAGGCAACCATCATAGAGGCTCTCAAGGTCACCCACTCTCGAAATCTGTCACATATTGTCTCTGACTGCCGGGCCATCTGACTGGCATGACTGCGAACCACATCCCCTCCGCAGAAGAACTCTACGCGTCGTAGACAGTCCCAGCCTCCCTTCTTGCCGACAGAGCCGGGGATGGTTATTAGGCGTTCGTTCTTCGCATTCGCACGCTTGTCTTAGAAATGCGAACCCATGGACAAACTCTCCGAGGTCAGCGAACTACGCCTCCCTTCCCGCTGCTATCTTTTCCCGGGTTTGTATCAGTCTCAAAGCGGATACAATACGTACGTGCATGATGCGTCCCCCGCGCTTCGAAGGTGACCGAAGACGACTTGCATTTCCAATCGGGCGACAAGCTGGACGATCGACGGATTCATTCGAGGCAATGCATATAGGTGCGGGATGAGGACGAATGCCTGAAGAGCCATTTGCTGTGTCTGAGCCTCAAGAAGCAGGAACCAGGGACTGCATGCGTGAAGGGCCAGTGAGAGGGCATGGGACCAGCGTTGCTTGCAGCCAACCTGCTTTTTGCCATGCCAATCAAGAAAAGCCGTCGGAGAGTCAAGATTGCCCGGCCGGTAGGGTAGGGCAGGAACTCTGGACTGCTTCGGCCTGAGGGCTGATGAATTGAGAGTCCCGACGACAGGCTGACGATACAATGACTGTCGCCGGTTATTCTTCCGCTGTTGGTGGTCAACACTGCACCCATCAAAGCTGCCTGCTGGAGTGACTCGACGGCGAGGTGGAAATGGAGAGCCCGCCGTGGGGCAGCCGCCCCAGAGCCCGAGGTCACGGGCCGTCTCGGCTCGTGCCTCGGCCCTCGCTAGCTTGTACACGTGACTTACACTCATGGTCCATCCCAGTCGCTTTTGACGCGATTGCTTTGAACTCAAACGCGTTTTCGACATCCAGTCCAACTTGGCTCCTCCATCACATTTTCTGCAAATTGACGCAAAGCTTCCACAAGAAAAAGTCTCGTTAGTTCCCTTGGTTTCTGGGAATCATCCATTTGTGCTTGTTCATGTGGAATACCACACCTACGTAGCATTTCCTTGGTGAGCTTCATCAGACCATCTTTCACTGGGCTCCGATCGATCGATTTCGAGACTAGAGGAAAGATCGGCCCCGAAGGTACTCTCCACCGTCAAGCCTACGGTGACGATGCCCAACAAGGCAAGCCCGAGTGCCGCCGCTCCCTTACTCGTCCGGTTGATAAGCTTTAACGTGAGGTTTGCAACCGCTTCACCCTATCCTGGCGAGGAACTCTGGGCAGGCCGACGTCCAAAGCTGCTTGCTCAGCTCAACTTCATCACCATAGGCCACTCATCTCCCTTCATATGTCTTCAAGAGGTTCTCCACTCCCAACTCACGGACATCCAGGCGGGTCTGGGTCCGACGTGGGAGCATATTGGACTTGGCCGTGATGATGGCAAGACTGCCGGAGAGTTCTCCCCGGTCTTCTTCCGCTCCGACACCTGGACCTGCACACGCACCCAGACCCTCTGGCTGAGTGAGACACCAGACATACCATCCAAAGGCTGGGACGCCGACCTCCCAAGAGTGGTGACCGTGGGATTGTTCCAGCACAAGGGAACCGGGACAAGTGTCATCGTCATGAGCACCCATTTCGACCACCGCGGGGAGAAGGCTCGAAGGGAGAGCGCGAAGTTGCTGGTCAAGCTAGCCCGTACGTGGTACAACGACACGGGCGGCGGCCGGGATGGCCAGCCTCCGGTCTTCCTAGGAGGTGATTTCAATAGCACCCCGGATGGAGGGGCCTACCAGCAAATCACGCTCCCCGAGACGGGAATGAAGGACGTACGAGACTTGGTGCCCAAGGAGAAGAGACACGGCAATGACGAGATTACCTATACCTCGTTTGGAGGCGAGGAGAAGCAGACGCGGATCGACTTCCTCTTCACCTTGCAGTCCCCGGACGTCACGCCCCGGACCTTTGCTGTCCTGCCTAATCGTTTCGATGACGGGGTCGCCCTCTCTGATCACCGAGCCGTCGTTGCGGACCTGGAGATTGCCATCCGTGCTTGGGCGGCTCACGATGGCTGATGGTCGGTGTTCGCAACCTGTCCTTGTTCCACCCATGCTTAGGTTGCGGCTTTCCGTACCTTGTCAGCTCGTTTGTCGCCCTTGCTGCATGCACGCCTCTCCTTATCTGCGCCCTACGCCTTCGGATTCTCGCGGAACGGCGGCATACGGATACTGGCGGTTTTGCGACAGGCAATCGAGAGAGATACGCAAGGAGCGCTCCGAGCTTCATAGGGCTGCCATGTGGGCGTCCTTGGCAAGAGTCATAACGCGGCTCCCGCGATGGTACGAGCTCTTGCGTGTCATAGGCAACACACTCACAATTGCGAGTCTAGCCTACGGATACGGCTCATCAGGCAAGGATGGGCCAGCTTATATGATGCGCCCGATGTCTTGCATCTGCAGGGGTCACAGGCTGGAGCCTGCGTTATGGAATGGTCCTGCCGCCGCATGCACTATCTTGTTGTTGGTCGTCCATCACTTCATGCTCTGCTCATGTTCGGTGCACAGTTCCGGCTCATACATCAACGCATCTGTGCTAGCGTTGTGGCGGGATATCTCCCCAAGGGCCGCTAGTGGCGCGAGATCTTACTTCGAGGCAAAAGGCGGTGTAGCCTACAGATTTAGTGTGCCTTCCATCTAGCACACCCTCATTCAGCCTTCGTCACCGCAATCGCCCGGACGATTCTGAAGGGGATAGCGTTAGGTCTGTCAGGGTGCCGCTTCTGACGCTGCCGAGGTTCATCGCAGTTTACACCGTTCCGATCGAGAACAACGGCTGAAAGGGCCCGAGGGGCAAATGCGCAATTGGGCACGGCTAGAGCCTCGGCGCAAATGAGCGGATAGTCCTCCCCGAATTGCAAGACCGCTCACTCGTCTTTGGAAGCTCTGATGGGCTAGCAGTTCGTTTGACGTGATGGATTGGTGACAGCTTGAGCAGTTTCTGCTCCCCATATAACAACGAACCCTGGTCACAGCAAAGGCTAACGTCACGGGATTCGATGGCTTGCGTCAGCAACTCTTGAATGCAGCATGTAGCCGACTGACGAGGGCGACGATTACACGATGGTGTGTAGGATGGTCAGATCCTTGCATGTGCGTCAATGCCTTGTATGCAGCTCGTCGCTCCACCCACTCATGTCTCTAGACAATTCGAGAATCCAGCAGCCATGTTGGTGAGCTGTGGCACAATTGACTCAGCGGAATAGCCTCTCTTTCTTGGGCTGGTCTGACGTCTGCAAGCAGCGGACTCACAACCGCCACTGCCATCCAAAAAGGGTTCGATACGGCAAAGCCAACGGCACGATATGCAGCTCTTCTGCGCGATTGCGAAGCTGTGGCAGGTTCGAGCGATTTGCGAAGAGTCGACAGCCAACCAACCTGCATGTACTCGCTGTAACTGAAGAGGCAATCCGGGTATGACTCTTTGTTCGCTTCAATCAGGGTCTCACTCCAGACATGGGATGCATGTGTAGCTCCCAAGATTTTAAGTGATTCAAACTTCAGCTACCTGCGACTAGCTTCCTGCGCCAGACAGTCATCCGAGCTATAGAGATGGTATCGCGCACCACCATTGGCCATACAAGGAGAGCAAGCCGCGATCACACGGTTTCAGAGAACAAGCGGCTGCTGTGACTTGCAGTGGTTCGTGGGCAACGTTCTGAAAGAGCCCGTCTTCCGACTCCGTGGTAAGCTAACGGACTCTTGGCCCAATATAGCTCCTTCCGGTCGTTTAGGGGCATGCGACGCCCTCCGCAAGGCCGGGAGATTCTTATTTTCCTAATCCCACAACGAACATGGAAATCGATGACCACGGGAGATGGCATACCGCGCATATGGTTCCCCGACCATCGGTCAGTTTCGTGGTGCTATCACTGGGTAGCACAGTAACCGTTGGAGGCAGCTATCCCCGACAAGAGCCGCGAGAAGCATGAACATCGAGCGATATATGGCTGAAAGACATGTTTTGAAGCAATATAAGCTGCTCCTCTGATATGTTGCGAGACTGCGGCCCTGGTCACTTTCTGCTGCTTATCTCATCCACTTCGAGGCTGCCTCGACTGTATCTGCGCAGATACAATTTCGGACACCGATGACTTGTTCATGGCGTTGTCCGTGGGCGGTCGAGCTTTGTACGGGTGCCGACTTGCAGAACATCTGCAGCCCAGCCGGGCAGATCCAGTAAGAATCGGGTTAGCGGGGAGCGGGAGAGGTGTTGCTGGCGTGCTTTTTAGTCCGCCATCTGCCTAGTCAGTGCGTGCTGTTGCCTTCGGTTCACCAGGCAAAAGTGCTGCATCTGCATTTCGACTTATCGCGCGATCCTCACGCCGCCTCTTCGTTGATTCAGAGGAATGCTCCTTTCCAGAGGCAAACCGAAAACAAGTGGGTTGCCTTATGCAACTCGTTTAGGCACGGGCAAAACATTTACCGGCTGATCTTGCCCGTTGTTGATACCCAAGGGAGAGTCGGGCACTTAGATCTACAAAATTAGTGGGCGAAAGGCAAACAGACCCCCAGATCAGCGCACTTTTAGGCGCAGACTCGATATTCAATTGGCTGCCAGCTCGGTCCGTTGGATAGCAAGTCCCGAACTGTTTCCCAGCGACCGCCTTGTTGCCCGGTTGCTGTCAGAATACAGAGGGCATACCATCGAGACAGGCGTCGCCACCTTGCCCTCTTCACCTGTCGCCTTTACATACTGTCGCTGAGGAACTGCTACTCTCAGTTCACAGCTGAAGCCTCTAAGACCGCTGCTATACGGACAGCAACTGCGTTCCGAACACTTCCGCTTCTCTCATGTACGAGTAGTTGTCATTATTCACGAGGCGGTAAGCCCAAATTACAAGCCGGCACCGTCTAACAAACAATGGCTCGACGCGGGTTTTAGAAGGCCATCAGGTGCAACCACTTCCGTGGATGCTTCCAGATTCGTTCTAGTTCTAGGGGCCAAAGAGCAGAAACAGATCTATGATCACCAACCAGGACCCTTTGAATCGGGAACACATCCATCCACATCAACACAAACTGTGTAGACGTAAGTACCTAACGACAACATCCAATATATCAACCAGAGAAGAGGCCGGAGCAACAGAGTCTCACCCGTCCACCCCTAGCACACGTCGTGGTTGTTGATGCTGGACACCACTTGCCGTCCCGTTGCCATCTCTATCGATAAGAACCCAACAAAGTCCACCAGAAGCTCCTTGGGCCTTGAGTAACCAGTCCCTGTGGTTCTCTGCCAGCCCTGGGAGGGAGGGGGTGTGTGTGTCTCTGGCCTGCTGGGCGCTGGACAGCTGGTTGGCTTCAACGGTTTCCTGGACACCCTGGCGTCCTTCCCGCCCATCCAAATCTGCTAGTGCTACACTAGGGACACCCCTCTCATCCCCACAGTCTCCCGCCAATTCGTTGTCAGGGACCCAGGGTTGTCTTCATTCCACCCCCCCGCAGTGAGCGACAATAAAACTCGTCACAGCCCGCTTCGCTGTTCATTCCTCCACCGCCCAGCAAACCACTCTACTTTATTTAAACCATTCGGGCGGTCCGTCCCATCTTCGTCCTGCCAGTCTGGTTCTCCGGCCAGGACATCCCCAAGTAACGAAACGCATCGCGGGCACGCACTCCGCCGGACTCTCACCGTCTGGACTACGACGTCCTGAGTGTAAAGCTGTAAAAGTGTGGGACAATTTCCATCGGGAATTCCCCACTTGGGATTGTATCCATCCGCATCGCCTCTTCGGATTCTCGACGCTTTCCTGGCGCACATTATCCAAACCATAAGACGGGTGAGCCTCGCGACACAACCGACGCCGCCCTCGAGGCGTAAAGCGTCTCCCGATCGCATCTATTCACCTGGCTCTACCGCCATTTCAAGTTGGCTGGCAATGTCTGGGTCAGAACCAACATCAAAACGGGTGGCTTCAGTAGAAGACGCCGACGAATCCGATAACCCTATCGAGGGCACCGGGCGATACGCTGAATCAGTTGCAAGCCCGGCCAAGGAGCGGCCCAATACCGGCCGGACCCGGAAAGAGAAGACGCGCAGGGAATCGTCGTCTCCGCTGGCCAGCGGCCTCACCGACTCCGACTCCACCGTCCACCCGCGCGAGAAGTCGGCACGAGACAGAGAGCGCAGACAGAGCAGAGACAGCAGAGAGTTCTCTTCTCCGCACAAGAGAGCCTTGGCTGTAAGCAAGCAGACGCTCGCAATGCGGCCTGCCGCCAAACACGCAAACACAACGCCTCATCTCGGCTACAGAAGCTCGGATGAGGCATCCTACTACGGTATCACCGCGGCGACAGTCACTCCCGCCGGCTCCCGCCCGCGGGCGCGCACCACGCAGCGGCCGGCAAGCTACTACGGAAACCCGTCGCGGCCGCCGATGGCCAATACTCAGTTCTACGCGGCCAGGCAGGCTCCGAGCCCTGCTCCCATCCCAACCTCGTATCCTCCTCCGTCTTGGGCTCAAGCTGGACCGATGGTATACCCCATGATGTCGCCTGCTCCACCTCCGCCACCGCGGGATTACTTCACTGCTGCAGCACCGCCACCAACACAACATCTCCTTGCGCGCTTCGGCGGCAGACCAGCGTCGGCCATGGGCATGCGCCCGTCACCCTCGGTTGCGTACGATGATTACGAGCCGGAAGAGGAGAGGCATATCGTGCGGCGATCGTCGAGAAGGACTAAGGACCGGATAGCAATGCCACCACCAGCGCGGCCTCAATCCGCTCGTCCTGGACCCATGTTCCGACCGCCGAGTACGCCAGCGCCCAGAAAGGGACTGCGATTCGAAGACGACGAACTCGACCCGGATGGCGGTCTCTTCTACGTCTCGCCTCACACACAAAACTATGCGCCTCCGCCACGAGCCAGGCGACCCAGCTTCGGCGCTCCCTCCATGTCCTACGACAGTGGCACGTGCCGGACAGAGGTCGCTGGCAACAGTCGGCGAAACTCGTACAGAAACTCCATCTCATCCACGGTTGATTACGAGGAAAAAGTGCGGCAGGCCGAAGCATACCAGGAGCAGGTCGCCGGCGGGCCACAGATGCCGCTGACCGCTGAGACTCTGCGCAGGGCCACCAAGAACGGCGGTAGCAGCAGATCCACTCGCAGCTCAGGGAGCCGCGACGAGAGTGACTACCGGCAGTCCGCCACCACGAGGACCACCCGCTCGAGCAACAACGAGGAGGACTTCACCATCCGCATCAAAGGCGTGCGCTCGGTCGAGGTCGGCGGCGCCAAGATGCACTGCGACGACGGCGCCGAGATCAACATCGCCTCCCGCGCGCCGCCTTCGGGCTCCAGGGGCGGCAGTGACAGGTCCAGCTATATGGCGCCCGAGGACTATCACAGGATCGAGGAACGCCGGCTGCCCAGGATAGACCGCCCGCCGACGCGGACGAGGTCTGGCTCGCAGGCGACCTCGTTCTCGCGCACACCCAGGTACGACACCGCGCCGATGCCGGTGCCGACACCGAGATATGAGGGCGCGAGGTACGATAGCTACGGGTACCCGCTGCCGCCGTACACGAGTTACCCGCCCCCGCCGCCGGGGTATATCTAGTGCCGTTGTTGCACATATTACGACGATCCATGACGTTTGCCAGCAAAGTTCCTGAAGTTGGTGTTACGAGTGACGAAGCACCGTTGTCTCACACGTGCTATTTATGACCCTTTTCAACGGAAGCGAGCGATGACATTTCTTTTCTATTTGCTTTCCCACTTATGTGGTCGATGACTGCGCCACTTTTACGGTACCCTTGTTCTCACTTCCATGCTATATCCTGTGCTACTAGCCTGGTGGTTATTTCGCTGTCCCCTCGTCTGTTGATGTACACGGACGGGAAAAGTTTGATACCCAACCCAGAATGACCTCGGCAACGGGATACTGGATACCTGGTTCTTGTACCAAGGACTCTTTTGGATTTCCTTCGATTCTAATATCTGCGATATGTATAACGCTGTTTGGAGGATACCAACCTGTTCTTTTCTTCGGACGGGGACAGTCCCGGCTTGTTACTCCTGACATCAGGACGAGACTGGTCCGGTCCTGTCAGTCAGCTACTTTTTGTTCTTTTCTCTCTCCGGCAGATATCGGTTGTGCTACGAGCTTGTGCGATAACATACGTCTTCTGTACCGGATGTGCGCTGTTCCTCGCATCGGATCCGGTCTCGGGGTCACGTGGGCAACACAGCTTACCACGGGAAACACATTCGTCATTGCGTCGCACAAAACGACGATTCTAGATTCTATAACGGCAAATCACACAAAGTTCACACTTTCTAGGGAGGGCCGCGCGTTCTAGCGAGGGAGGGCATGTGCCATCTTCCAGGCTTTTTTCCCCCATGAGATTACGATTACTCGAGGCTTCGACCTTGGGCCTGCGAGCGGGATTTACTTTTTAGTTTCTAATTCTTTCTATCTGGGCTGCCCGCTCCTTCGTCGTTGGCGGGTTTTGAGAGTCATGAGCTGGTGGGTGGACGTGGACGCGGTACCCGCTTTGGGTTCATGCATGCAATCTGGGGGAACATGGAGATGGACATGGCTGGTCACAGTCTGATCGGAAGATGGCATTACCTCCTTTTGTCGAGCGGCTCATTGCCGGATAGATCTTGGGGTTGGCGGACATTCGACTATACCCCGTGCTTAAATCGAAGCTGTAATCTCTTCAGTGTCCACCACATCTTCCACTCGATATGTGACAACCTAGCTACCCCCAACTACGTCCTGAACGGGATATGATGTGTTCCAGTTCCCGCCGCCAATCCATGCGTCGATGCCGATCTTCTCCTTGCTTCGACTTGTGAGGTTATGCCGGGGACATCATGAGACCTTGGGGCTCTGCTGTCAAACATCCCAGAAGCCCGCTGAATCAGGCGGAAGACCACCACGCTCTTGCACAGAGACCAGGCAGTCTCAGAGACCCGAGCCTTCTAGAAATAACAGGATCCTTGGACAATCTGGGATTTTGCCGGATCCAGCTGTTGACGTCCGGTCCAAGTCAATAGCATGATGATATCAAGCCACAGCATCCACAAACCAGAAGATGAAACATTTTAAACCGGCCAATAATAGTCGTTTACCCTACGTATAGCTAGGTATCTAAGCTTTTGTCTCTCAGCAATCGTCGACGTTCGAGCGTGTTCGAGCAAAAACACGAGGCAAGGCGCTTCCTGATACGGTGGTGAAACGGAACGACAATGTCTCTTCCTTGGCCCTGACGGTACTGGACAGATTGATGGAGAGTTTCCCTTAAGGGAATTCTCCACCTTCATTCACAACGACGAGTCAAAGGATAGCGAAGATGGTTAGAGCAGTTATACATACGTTTAGGACCATCAGTGGGGAACAACCGACGGAACTACCACGTCAGTGACAAATTGAGTGCCAGCCACACTCAGGATAGGGCCACCCCCTCTCTGTTATTGTGTAGACGAGTCTATAATGGCGGAGTTTGAGGTGACGGACTTGGAAACAGATTCCCAGCGAAAGCTTCGTGGTAACCCCTGGCGGTTCGAGGCGCGGCGGGCAGGTTACGTACCGAGAACGGTGACGGGACGCCCCGAGACGGGCCAATCGGACCGGATCCTGGTTCGGAAAGCCTTCGAGACGGACTGGAAATGGGTTGAGTATCCGTGTGAGGCTGTTGTTGCACATTTTCTTGATTTGGCTTTGCAGTATTGTTTGGAGGAACGGGTGGTTAGGTCTGTGGCGGCGAGCTCGATCATCTGTTTGCTCCGGTGATTCACCTGATAACGGGGACAACATGACATAAGAATGCTCCTGGCCTGCTAGGGAGTTATGTCCAGTCTTTGGTGCGGTGCATCACTTCCCTTCCATTTTACGGGCATTATGTTTTGAACGGCGACTGCTGTCTCTGACATAAAGACACTCAACTTCGGCACCGATAGTGAGGAACCTCCTAGCCAATTTGCAACCGACGTCTGATATGGCGACTGCTGCCTTGCGGAGGTGTCGGTGCCTCGACTCAGCCCAAATGAGCTGCCTTGGTACCCCTTCACCGCCATGTTGGGGACGCAGCAACCAATCCGTGGTCTTCGATCGCCCGTCAGCCAGGAAAGAGGCGTCGTGCCCACGTGGGGTGCATATCAACCGCATTCTCGGTTCCCATCCACGTAAGGCTGATACCCGTCAGTGGTAAAGCAGTGCAGGAAGAGGTGTCCAGGACACCATCCCATGTCAAGGTCCAGCTACGGAGGGGGAGTTGGCTGTCCCGCCGTCCATCCGCAACCCGAGATAGCTGCGATCACACTGGGGTATGCTGACTTTGAAACGGAATGTCTAATTGCTTGTTCATATCCTCAGTCATGAACCGAAGAAGAAGGCGAACATGTCAGCACCCAGCCGTTGGGCTCGGCTCGCTCCCGTTGGAGCCGAGCGAGATCGAGCGCGGTGTCTCCGGAGATGTGACCCCCAACCCGTGGGAAGTAGGTGGCAGGTTTCACACCGAGATTCCCTGGTGTGACTAGATTCGGCGAGGCGAGACCATGCTGTAAGCAAAATCGAGAGGAGCACTCGCTCCCAAGCCCCTATAAAGCCGGGTCGGAGGCTTCAGGGTTGGACGTCATTGAATGTCTCTCCACGTCCTTCACGACTTCCGAAGCTGTAAGCAGAGAACCTGCCATACAAATCAGCACTTACAGCCTCTACGACCGTTGCGAGTCGGCTGCATCGGAGTGTGACCGTTACACGACAGCAAGGCGACATGAGGGCTGAATCGCGCGAGGACCCTCCTTCGCCGCCACCAAATCCGCCACCGAGTCCTGCATGATGCGGATCTTGCAAGGCTCGCACTGCCATGTAAGAGAGCGCAACATCCCAGCGAGCTACTCATGTTAACGTCCAACAGGGGCAAAGAACAGTGCATTGGGACAGAATACGGACGTTTACCAGACCGTTGGAAGCTTATCAAGGTTGATCCTGGTGTCTGGTATCAGTGAGCGATGGATAGGGACGTTTGGGGAGCGGACACACCGGTTCGAGTTATGGATGTCTAAGCAGCCTATACGAAGGCTGATGACATTAGAGGGGCGATGAAAGATGGAGCAGCCGAATATCGTTGATGTTGTCAGATGGCATTGTACAGTATCTCCAGCACGATAATACACTAATCAAAGCTTCGCCTTCCCATCTTTGAGTACCAGCCCACCCTTCTGAACATCAAACTCCCGGCCCCTCGACCAACCCAACCACCTATTCAGCACCTCCTCCCCGCCCTGACCCGGCGCAAGCGTAAAGCCCACATAACCGCCCCCCTCAACCCCTTCCCCTTGTCCGTGACTCGGATCCGTCGCCCCCTTCCTAACCGCCAAACACGGCGTATTCCTCAGCGTGACAGCAGGCCTCTGATCGCCTTCCTTCCTCTCCATATCCGCCTCCATCTCCCCGTACTCGTACACCGGCGTACAACAGGCGTCAGTGCCATCAAACACCGCCTCCCACTCCTGCCTAGTCCTACTCTTAAACACCCTCTCAAACAACCCCCTCAGCTCCGGCCAGTGCGCCCGATCCTGCCTCCTCTCCTCCCACCCGGTGCCCTCCAATCCCAACCCCTTAATCAGCAACGCAAAGAACTGCGGCTCGAGCGCCCCGACAGCCATATACTTTCCATCCTTTGTCTCATAGGTATCATAATATGGACACCCCGTATCCAGCAGATTCTCCCCCCTCGGATAAGCTCCCAACGGCGTCTTCAGCGCCATTCTCGGGAAGGTAGCGAGATAACTCGCCCCATCCACCATATTCGCCTCGACCACCTGTCCCCTGCCGGTCTTCTCCCTCGCCACCAGCGCCATCAGTACCCCCTGAAAGAGCGTCGCGCCCCCGCCCGCGAAGTCGGCGAGGATGTTCCACGGCGGCGTGGGCTTCTCCCCCTTCCTACCCAGCAGGGAGAGGACGCCCGACACGGCGAGGTAGTTGATGTCGTGGCCCGCCATGGCGGCGTACCTCCCGTCGCGGCGGAACCCGGTCATGCGCGCGTAGACGAGCCTCGGGTTGAGGGGCAGGAGGGCATCAGGCCCCAGCCCAAGCTTCTCGAGGACGCCCGGGCGGAAGGGGTCGATCAGCACGTCGGCCGCGAGGCAGAGGCGCCGGGCGAGGGCGAGGCCCGCGGGGGACTTGAGGTCGATTGCGGCGGAGGACTTGTGCCGCGTTAGCATGTCCTCTGTTGGAGGGGCGCGGGGAAGGGCCGGGCGGTCGATGCGCAGGACGGTGGCGCCGGCGTCGGAGAGGAGGAGGCCTGCAAAGGGGCCTGAGGGTCCGTGTTGTTAGTATGAGGTAAGAGTACTGTGTGGAGGGAGGTGTAGTCTGGAACTGACCTGGTGCTAGACCGGCGAACTCAACGACCTTGAGGCCGGTGAGGGGTGGTTGGGAGACCATCTTTTACGGTTTGATGCGGCGGAACTTAGGACTGTGACGGAGCTTAACTGATGGGTAAACTGTAGCAGTAACTGCACATCGAGGACCAATTTACGACAAGAGACATGTGGAAAGAAAAGAACTGCGGCTTTGGGTTGAGGTTTGTTGCAGTGACGGAATTAGATACCCGCCGCGACGGTGGTGGGGTCGAGTTGGGGAACCGAGGCCCGGGGTCAGCGCCGCCTGTCGGGCCATCCCGCTCGGTGTGGGGGCGCAATCCGGGGTAGATTACGCGGAGAAAGCTCCGGTTACCCGGGGTTGTCTCTGAAGGCGCAACTGACAGTTGCACCGCTACAATTGCGCAATCTTGTCGCATACTCTATCGATTAGACATACATTGGCACTCATCCCGAGACGTTTCTAGACAATCCGGGCTCGATGCCATCCAGCACACCCATCAATTCAGCGTAAATCCTCGGCTGCACCTCCCGCCCATCCTCAGACAGCACAAACACACTCGGCCCACTAACCCGACAGCTATCCAGATACTGACCGTGTGTGTCCACTCCAGCAGCGGCAGCAGCCACTAGGCAACGGGACCCTACCTCGGTGGTCCTCCCTATCAGAGCAAGGAACATTCCCACGCTGAGCCGGCCCGCCAAAGGCAAATTGCGGGAGATCTGTGACTTGCAGAAGCCGGGAGTGACGATGTTGAGGATTATGCTGTTGTTCGACGAGGAAGATAGGCGGATGGCCAGCTCCCGCGCGAGGAGCACTATGAGGAGCTTGGAGGTGTTGTACCTGTCGTCGGACATGGTGCTGGGGTCTCTGAATGCTTCGAAGATGGAGGGCTGGTTGCGCTCCGCGAAGCGAGCCTGTTGGTATTAGTCAACTTGTTGCACGGGAGAGAGGTCAGGTAAGGGGGAGACATACGAAATGGTGCCCGTCCGAAGAGATGAAAACCAGACGCGGTTGCACCGCATACCTTCCCGCCGTCTCCCTCAACTTGGGCAGCACCATGAGCGCCATGAGGAATGTCGAGATGACATTCACCGCAATCTGGGTCTCAAACCCTCCATCAGCAGCGGCAAACTCGGGAACAGCCACACCGGCGTTCAGGACAAGAGCATCCAGCCTCTCCAATCCCTCAACGCGATAACAGAATGCCTTCACGCTGTCGAACGATGTGAGGTCAGCTTCCCAGACCTCAGCCACGCCCTCACGGTTAGTCGTAGCCTCGATATCTCGTTTGGCAGCTTCGCCTCTCTCCACACTGCGACACCCCAGGATAACCTTGGCTGCACCGAGCCGCACAAAGTGTCGGGAAGCCTCTAGACCTAGACCGGAGTTGGCGCCTGTCACTATCACGATCTGGCCGGTGAAGTCATGGCTCGGCTCGGGGAGAGAGCGGAATTGGCTCTTGATGAGGTCCTTGACGACGGTCCTGGGGTGGTGTTAGTACGCCAATGGCAATAGGTGGGAATTAGCTTACATGTTGCTGCCGGTGAACATGGAGCTCTGATATTTAGCGAGCTCGAAGAATCGTGACATGATGAAAGCACATTTGCGAGGTTCTTATATTTTCGAGGGTAGTCGGCGGTTGTCGCGGTCATTGTCAGCGGAATGCCGGTGAGTTGGGTGCGTGTTGTGCGGAAATCCGCGACACTCTCTCACTTTGAAACAAGAACCGCACCGTTTCGAACAACCACCAATGAATAGCGGGGGCAAGGTTTTGGATAGCCATGGTAATCGAAGCTGCTCTTTGCAGTCCGAGGCTTGAAGAAAGGATCGAGAGTATCCAACAGGACGAAGATTGCTAACCTACCACAGACAGAACACAGTAGCATATTGGAGACGTCGTCATATTGCCAACGTAGGTTCCTCCAGAGCAAGTGTATAAGGTGCGACACATCGAGCAACGCCTTACCTGCTAACCCTGGACTGTTCGCTCCAAGCCATTGCAACGAAATGGTGGTGGACTAGCTCGCTGACAGGTGAATGCATCGAGTAGGGCCCAGGGACTGGGCAGCTTTGCTCGTCTCTAGGGAGAGACATCGTGTAAATGTTGTTTACTCATCGTTCAGTCCTTCTGTTGATGCAGCATGACGCTTGTCATGCGGTGGGAGGATATTGTGAAGAATATCGTCCGCAGTCGCGGCGGCTTGGGGTCACCACCGGGACCGCGTTTGACAAAGAGTCTCCCAGGCTGGACCTTCGAAAGTGACGCCGGAGGAATATATAGAAGATGACATGGCGCCCGCCCATGGGTAGTAAAGAAGCTGACTTGGGATTCCGCAGGGAACCCTGGGAATGTCGGGGATCCCATGTATCCTGTAAGACGGCCAAGAATCCTCAAAGAGTACTACTAGTTCTTTGCTTGCCTGTCAAATTGCTTATCCTCATGGACGTCGTGACGATGTGGTGAGGCTATTCGCAGTTCTGGACTCAAAAACGAAGGGCCTTCCCCCGCATCGGGGTACGATCCTACAGTAAACGAGACGCTAGCATCTAGCATAGGTAGTCGCGCTGCACCTGGGCCACTGTTACACGTCGAACCCCGCTGAATTTCAATACAGAAACCACTTGCATGCAACCGCAACACTCACTGTCGATACAACCTCATTCCTGATACCGGTAGGAGACATCAATGTGAAGCCATCATGGTGACGATGCTCTAAAAATGCCGAAAGGATTCAATCTTCACCCGGTCCGCCGGTTTGCAGGACCGTGCGAGCCGATCAAGCGACCGAAGGTTAGTATGGCCTTCCAGACAGCTGTGTGCAATGCATTTCAACCAAGACTGCAGAGCTCACAGGCCCACAAGAACCCTTGAAGCTGACAATGGGATTTAGGAGTTCACGTGCTTCTCCTACGACGAGCAACACAAGCTGCATCTGGACGACAGGTCCTTGAAGTGGTACTATCCTCCTCTAGTCCTAGGGACCGACTTGTCGAACGGCTTTGAAAAGTTCGTCAAGCACGATGACAGTCAAGATGAGCATCTCGACAGCCTCCTCGAGGCCATCATGAGCCATGAGAAGGAGACGGGCACCCCGATTGATGCTCATATAGTCACCTGGAGAGGGATGATGACGAAGGTAGGATGCTCTCTCGTTTCCCTAGCGGCTTGCACTGACGCACTTGCAGTTCATGGCCGCACCGTTCGAGGATCGTGATGGGTTTGAGATGAACGCAACGCTATACAGGGTGAGTCCGATGAACTCGGCTTCCCATTGTGTGCCGTACTGACTCTTGACATAGGACTGCATGTGAGTGTCATAACCTGAAGTGTCGTTCAGAAGTGATGTCTAACTTCGCTCAAGATTCATTGAAGAAAACCATGCCTACAAAGAAGCTTCCAGGAAGGAGCAAGATGCCCAGCCGTGGAATGGGCCCATACCTCAGGAGGTCATGCAGTACTGGGGTAAATGCTCCTCCGAATCACAGTTCTCATCAAGGTATCTAACACTCTCACAGGCTACAAGTTTGAGACCCTCTCAACCCTACCAGCTCCCTGGGGCGAGACGTCAAGAGAGTACATCGAGAACAGGGACGACCTGGTGGTCAACAATAACGAGCAGTACTGCTCCGTCGTCCGCACGGGCATCGGAAAGACCATCCTCTGCCTAGGCGGCGAAGTCGATGCTAGTGAGCGCACATCTCATCCGACACCACCCCCCATCGATAGAGCTTTGCTGCCCCCACCCTCCCCTTCGGAGATAACTAACACAATCACTTTCCCAGTCTGGGACATCAAACCCGCCGAAAAGGGCAAACCCATCAACTGGGTCGAGCTCAAGACCTCGGCCGAGATCCGCTCCGACCGCGACATGGACAACTTCGAGCGGAAACTCATGAAGTTCTGGATCCAGTCGTTTCTCTTGGGGGTGCCGAAGATCATTGTCGGCTTCCGGAGCCGCGACGGGAGGCTCCTCAAGCTGGAGGAGATCGACACGGTGAATATCCCCGACACGGTGCGGCGGAGGGGCCGGGCGGAGTGGGACGGGAATGTGTGCATCAATGCAGCAAGTGCATTACTGGAGTGTAAGTGGTCCCCGATCTTTGGTTGGGGAAGGTATGAGATGTGCACAGCTGATTGATGTGAATAGGGCTGCGAGGCGTGATCAACGATGAGGGAGTGTGGAGGATACGGAGGAAGCCGCGCTCGCCGATTATTGAGGTCTGGAAGGTGGAGGAGACGGGACATGGGAGAATCTTGACGGACGAGTTTATCAACTGGCGGATTAAGCTCGCTTTGAGCCAAACGGAAACGGGATGAGTTGTTATGATACCCCCCTGTTTGCTGACTGCTGTATGAGTACGATTAAGTTGCTTTTGCCTGGAAGTAGGCGAAGGCTGCCGAGGCATGACTGGAAGCCACTTCCCGTATGTTGTGGACGGGAAGACGCCTATCTACGTCTACAGCGTGGACTGGTTGGCCGTGGTGATGCTCAAGGCTTCACGTGATATCACACGTGCAGCTGCAAACTTGGAGAAAGCTCATGTGGGGAAGCTCCAAGCTCCAAATCTCAGTCCCCCAAATACCTGCAGCAAGCATCATCACCGCAATCTGTAAGCGGCGCAACCTCACCCAAGTCCTTCTTTTCTGCAATCGCTTGCGCCCCTTGTGACTCTTTCACCCCTTATCACTCGCACAAAAATGACAGCCCGACTACCCACCCTCTCACGACTACGATCCGTCCTTCAACGACCTACAACCCACAACAGAACCCCCCCTCTCCTCCGCCGTCCCCCCAAACCCCGTCCCAACAGCACCCTCCCCCCATCCTCCCCTCCTCCCCCTC
>JANBVN010000281.1:0-26759 GCA_030052785.1 Coniochaeta hoffmannii
CAGGTGCCTGAACTCAGCCGATCCAGCGATCTCCCCACTAAAGCTTGGGGTCAGTCAAGCCTCATGGCGGAGCGAGCCCCGCACCTCCTTCTTGTCTGCGTCCAGTGGCCCGCCTTTAAGGCCAAAATATGCACACAGCCCCGACGACTTCGTCTCCCACGACTCCGCCATTGGGTTGGGCGCAAATTGAAGGCACCGCCCTTGCCGCATATCTCTGAGTATAGGGAGAGAAATATGGTCTGCTTGGCCATCATGTCGCTGCCTGCCTCGTTAAATTTGGCCTTCCAGCTGTTGCCGTTGCCAGGGAAGGGTACGACGCCGTCTTCGCCATTTATGGCTCGCCACAGAGAGAAGTAGATACCGAGCAACGCTGCGAGGGAATACGCAGAGTGGTTAGGAGCGAAGCCGACGACGATGTCTGGTCGCGTCTCGCTCCAGGACCAGGGCTTGTCTTTGGAGTATCCTATAAGCCAATCGAGCTGGGGATGGTAGAATATTTGGTTGCTGTATGGGGTTTAAACCGAGGGAGAGACTCGGAAAGCGGCAAATGGGAAGTAATGGCCGTCGCGGCCGTCTTGTTCGAAGAAACCATACATCTGGTCTTCTGTCAGAGGCGTTCTAGAGTTTTGGAAATTGGATTTGGCCAACTAAGTCTACCTTTGCTCCTGTCTGAAAGGCGACAAACTGCAGCTTACTCGAGAGCCGATCCACTGGCGTGATTGAGCGTGCAAGCATGTCAACAGCATCTTTCTTCTCCTGCTGAAAGTCTGCGTTGGCCTTGTATGCTGTCCCAAAGTCTCAGCGATTATCTAGCTAGTAAAGTAGGCGTATCTTCCTTTACATTGACCATAGTAGAACATGTGGGTTACATTGTCGACGTCAGGGATTCGCTCTTTCATCACGACCATTAGGTCCTCGGTTGACCTTTCAAGGAGATTGATCCTTGACACAATTTGGAGGCTGGCTTTTTTTGGCCAGATCGAGACCTCGAGGCTCACTGGTCTGTTTGTTGGGGCTGTCACTTTGTCCCAGCGCTCATCGGCAGGGTACCCATTTAGCAACTGGTCAACGACAGCCTACCCTGACACACCGGAAGCACCGAACTGCATGCCGTACGAACTACCCTTCTAGGTCAACTAGTCTTTTAGGCCAAGTCACTTGACCCGTCGTCGAAAGCTATCCTCTAACTTAAGTACTAGGGTTAGAAGTACAAGGGGCATACCTAAGGGTCTAGTAGACAATAATGTAGTATGGCAGTATGGCAGTATAGTACTAAAGGAACTGTGTGTTGTAGTTGCCTAGAAGCCTAGTTGGCCTAGAAGGGTAGTTTATACGGTAGCCATAACCTCTATCACGCAAGTTCAAACTGAGACTTTAGAGTCTACGGACTGGAAAAGTTATAGCTTCCACTTTTGCGGCAAAACATCAACCTTGGTTGCCTGCGATGCAATGGGCGTTGGTTGAGATACGTCACCCCACAGTTGTGTTCACCGACGATATGAGGTGGCCATCGCTGAGCATCTGCGCACGTGTTACGGTGGCGCCGCTACGGGTGTCCATTGAAGCGGAAGCCAAAGGCGTAATGGAGGCAAGCAAGCATTCTGCAGAGATGTGAACAACTTCAATATTTTCTATAGTTTTAGCGAGAGGCAACTATCGCCGCACTTTCGAACCAGACATGGCTGCTTGCCAATCAATCCAACTTCTTGAATCCCAGTGTATCCCACTTCTGGAGGACCTTGGCCTTTAGGTCCTCAGGATACGAATTCTTAAAGTCTGCCGCCACCCAGGTGCGACCCATGGTGTACTCGCAAGGGAGCAGCGCGTCCGAGACAACCTTGCCGCCGCGGACCGGGCTGGCGCTGCCGTGGGACATGTAAGGAATCAAGGGGAAACCACGGACGTCCTGGTAGAACAGCTCGTCCGTTCCCGGTCGGCAGCGGGTCGAGAAAGCCCACATGATATCCTTCCCATCGTACACATCAATGTCATCCCCCACCAGCACCAGTCGATGGATAGTGTAGCCAGCCTTGTGGTTGAAGATCAGATCTCCGACCTTCTTGCGGAAATCCTCTGGCGACACCTTCATGGCACGCAGCTTTTCGGTGTCGATTCGGAGCGCAACCCAGGTCACCTGCGACTCAAAGGGCGAGAAGGCATCGACAACGGGGAGACCGGCCTCCTTGCAGAGCCTCCCAATCTCCGCCGCGGCGAGAGCCCCGATCATTGTTTGCTTCAAACCATCAGTCTCCTCCTGTCTTCAGAACGCGAAAGACGTATACTCACGGTCTCGTCTGTGAGCCTTCCGCAGGCCGACATGGGAAGAATGGGGTCGGTGCGGTACGTGATCTTGTTGACGGTGTACACCGGCCACGGATGGCTTTCACCGGGGAACACGTAACCGTGCATCTCGCCAAATGGGCCTTCGGTGGCCGTCTCGGTGATGGAGAGGGTGCCTTCGAACACGATCTCGCTGTTTGCAGGGACCAAGAGGTTGTTGGTGTCGCACTTGACCAGCTCCAGTGACGAGCCTGTCATCGCGCCGACGTAACCCGCCTCTGAAACCCCGTCGGGAATGGGCATACTCGAGGCCATGATGGCAGCAGGCGGCACGCCGAAAGCCAAGGCCCAGGGCACGTCACGACCCTCGCGTTTCCACATCTGTTGGATTTGCCAGATGTGCTGCGGCTCGATCACAAGGCCCACCAAGTGCCTCTTGTCATGCACCATGGCTCGAGCGATGGACCAGTTGGTCCAGCTCCCGTCCGGAGACTGCACCACATGCATGCCGTAGGTCTGGATGTACCTTCCACCGTCGTCCTTGTGAATCATCGGCACTGGTAGAGCCGTCAGGTCGATCTCGTCACCTTCGATGGAGTTCTCCTTGCAGGGCCCGGTCGTCACGACCGTGGGCTCGATAGGAGCAAGGGTGCTGGCAGATGTCATCTTCCGTAGGATCTCGCGCATCCCAGTGGTGGGTGGAAGGCCAAGATGACGTGCCAGCCGCCCGTACCGCTCCTTCTTCGAGCTCCTGAGAGAGTTAGGGGCTCCCAGAATGCGGAATAAGCCATGCTCCTTCATACCGATGAGGTTGTTGAATAAGGGTGCCTTGTCATCGTTCTCGTAGACAAGCCGTGTGATGGCGGCAGCCTCAAGATTAGGGTCGATGGGCTCGTTGATCTCCACGAGGTCGTCATCGGCCCTGAGGGCGTCCACAAAAGACCGGAAGGAAATGGCCGGATTGAAATCAGACATGATTACGAGTGTGGTTGTTGCGGATTTGAGTAGTCGAGTGTTATTCGCACCACGGTAAATGTTAAACAGATGTCCTGCGATGAGCAGTAGCAAGGGACGAGATACGCAGGAGCGGTACGATCTACTTATACCTAGAGATCCTCTTACCTCCAAAGCAGTCAGAACTTAACACATGCCCACCCTATACACCCCCCCCCCCCCCGAGCTTGTTTCTGATCTCATTCCGAGCGCTGCGTATGCGTAGTCTCAGGAACTGACGGGAGGTGGGATCGGATGGTCGGTACCTCGGGGGCTCGGAGCCTCGGACCACCGGGGCGGGGCAGGAGCGGGGCCGACTTAGAGGCTCGGAGGATTTCCAAGACGTCATACGACGCGAATGATAACGGCCCAGGCACACACCGTCCAGCTTGTGCACTGCACGAGCAATAGCTTTTGTGTCACAGCTCATACCGTCCCGGCTGACCCGTTTCATGGATCGTGAAAGCGTGCAGAGAGTGCTGCGGGACCGGCGTAGGCTGCAGGAGGGCCGAGCATGTTATCCGTGTCAGCAACGGAAGGTGAGGATATGCTATCGCATACGAAGACAAAACATCTCTGCGTCCGTCGGTTCTCACGCAAACGTCCAGGTGAAATGCGACAAGACCCAACCGTGCCGGACTTGTCAGAAACGAGGCCATCCTGAGATATGCATGTATGATACTCAACCGCAGGAGAGCACGCGCCGCAGCTATCCTCGGGGTACCCCGCGGAGGAATACCCGCGATGCCGCCGAAAGACAAGGAAGCGAAGTAGTCGGGCAGCGCCGGCCCGCAACAGATGTGTCCCCGCAGGGGCATGACTCCGTGTCCGCGATACTGTTTGCAAAGGTCCCGTCCCCGAACGACGAGCCGCTGGCCCAGAATGTGCGAGAAGTGCTGGGCCTGGAGAACACCCTCATCAGCTACCTTTTCACGGAAATCAGCGGCCAGGAAGATGCCGTCATATCACTGATGGCAATTGCCCCCCGAAGCAAGGACGTTGAAAGGTATAGAAATGCAGGTGCCTTGACCACATGAGAAGATGGTTAATATGGTTTGGCCAGATTTTACCAGCACTATCGCACGCACGTTGCCCCGTTCAGCCCCATACTCCTCAACGCGGATCGGTTCGAGCTTGACCTGTCCGTGTATCTGAAGGCTGAAACAGCCGGGGAACTCAAGAATCGGCAACGGCTTGTCGAAGGTGAATGGATTTCGCGAAAGCGCCTCAGTTTTGTCGCCCTGCTGCTCTCCGTCCTTGCGTCGGGGGCGCACTTCTCGGACGCTCCGGAAAGCACCAGCGCCACGCACTCCTTCGGTGCGGTCCTTCTCGTCTTTATTGAGCTTCAGAGAACTGATTTTTCCCCCTAGCAAAACGCTCCTTCCAGGCCCTGCGTCTGGCAAACTTCTTGTTCCAGCCTTCAGCCTCCGACATTCAGACACTTTTGATACTGGGCAACACTCTTCAGAACGTTGGCCAGTCAGATGCTGCCTGGGCCCTGCTTGGTACCACAATTCGCCTTGCACAGGCTGTTAACTTTCCCTCCAAGAGCAGCGATCCCAATACTTCTGAAGATGCCATAGCAGAAACTCGGCTACTCAGGTCAGGCAGACGGTCTTGCTGTAAACATCCCTTGGCATTCTTTACTAACGCCGAAAAGGACAAGGGTTATATGGCAGGACGCCCTGCTCAGTATCTGTCATGATCGGCCACCGGCAATCTACAGCCATGGATGGTCGAAGGAACCACAGCTGCCGGCAACAGCCGACCTTTCGTACGCCGAAGTCATGGATCGGCTCTGCAGCCTCAGCATCGAGTTTATGCAGCGCAAATCGCTGGGCATCTGGGATAAGTCACGAACTGATCTGCTAAGAGGCGTCGACACGGCGTATGCCAAGGGAGTGAACTACCTGCGTGACACTGGTGCGTGCAAAGACCTTTCTCAGCTGCTCGAGCACTACGCGCTCAAAATGCACGTGGCATTCTCCATCACATACATCTGTAGACCCGCGATACGAAACTCGACACAAACCGGCGGCCAGGATATCCTCGATGCACTGCGTCTACGAGCAAGGGAAAGCCTGGCCCAGGTGTGTCATGCCTTTCTCGAGTTCCAGGCCCTTAGCGTAGTCCCGCGGCGGACCTGGTCCATGCTTCATGAGGCCCTGAGTGCCGCGCTGCTCCTCTACGCATGGGACGAGACAAGAAACGACCCCGATTGCCGGCGGCTGCAGCAACGCGTTGTTGATGTATTCACGACCGAGGTGGTGGACACCATATCAAACGACGGACCCGACTTGCCGGAGACCAGATGGCTGTCCCCGCAGCACGTCCGTACACTGCTGACCCTTCGAGAAGTTCTCGCCCAGAACCAACACCCGAACGCATCTGCCGAGCAGCCGCCCTCTGGCGATCCTGCGCCTTCCGCCTCGGGAGTCTACGTTGATAGTAATGCCATGTTCGATGCAATGAATTCCTATTTCCCTCTTCCTCCGTCGGGGTGAGTCACCATCTAGATTTTACCCTTGGCTCCCACATCTGACCACATGAGCAGCGCCAACCCCGCCTTTGACCTAAACCCCGGAGACGGCGGCATGGTCGGCCTGTCCCCTCTTGACTATCTCAACTATTATATGAATGGTGAGAGAGAATGGACCTTCCCGCAGCCTCAGGGCGAGATGAGAACTGACTTCGTTCCAGGAACGATTCCCGGGATGCCCGATGATGAATTCAACTTCGAATAGGCGGCCTGAACTATTCCCGTCACACGTCTCCATCCTTCTTCCAGCCTTCCCATCGCTCAAAGTCCCCCGTTTCGAGGCCAAACTGATCCAGCACCCGCCCAACTGTCTGGTCGGCCAAATCGTCCACGGATCCCGGCCGGATGTAGTATGCCGGAACAGGCGGGAAGATCACCGCACCGGCCCTCGCCACCTCCAGCATGTTGCGGAGATGTATCTCGCTGAGCGGCGTCTCACGCGTCACAAGTAGGAGCTTCCTCTTCTCCTTGATCATGACGTCTGCCGCGCGAGAGATTAGGTCGTCGCAGTAGCCGCTGTGGATGGCTGCCAACGTCTTCATGCTGCACGGCACCACGATCATTCCAGTCGCCCGGAACGACCCGCTTGAAATGGGCGCCGCCATGTCATTGTTGCTATGGACGTGGTCGGCCAAGGCTCGCACTGCAGAGGGATGGTAATCTGTCTCGTATTTGATGGTTGCTTCGGCCCATTTTGATATCACCAGATGCGTCTCGATGTGGAGACGGCGTAGAGCGATCAGCGTCTTGATGGCTAAAACCGCGCCTGTCGCTCCGGTTATGGCGACAATCATTCTCGGTCTCTGAGGGCTGTGGCCATGATTAAGAGTGAAGTTCGGGTGTGTTGGCTCCATCGCTGGTTCGGTTGCAGCCATGTGTTGGATGCAATTGAGAATGTGCTCCGAACAGATGCTATGGACAAGGTCACTCACTATACTTGGATTCTCATCAAAAGGACGGGTTATATATACCGGAATTTCAACATTCTAAGATGGACATGTACATTCCAAGTTCCGATTCCGACTTGATGTTGAGTTTGGGGCGCCACGCCGGTGCTCCGAAAGCTCCGAGGCGCCGAGGTCCCAACCCCTCGACAGCTCCTCCTCTACATCGCCAGACTAAGCTTCCGAATAATATCCGCCGCATCATTGTCGCTTGCTATAATAAGCGCGGAAGCATATTACTTTGAAAGGCATTCGAGTCGACGGCATGTTCGAACGAGGGTACGCGGCTGGAAGTTAGCAATGATGCCTGCACCAGGGGGGGAGAGAACACGGCAGCATTCTGATGATGCAATCATCCACAGCTCATAAATGACGAGGTGGTCCTGGTATGAATAGAATGCTTAGGAGCTTGAGCTCCAGAGTCGTTGAGACGTTGCGGGTATAATTCACTGGACTGTCTCTACTCCATCCGTCTTGCACTCCTCTCCTAGTCGCATATAGGTACATCTTTGAATATGATCCTCCCAAGTGAGTTTCCAAAGGCAACTCCTACGGCACATGTGACCGAGCAAGGTTCGGCGGTGGCGTCGACCAGAGACCCAGCGTAATTGACACCATCGATCTGCAACTGCAGACCGCACGAATCGCCGTCCTCTATGATCTCGAAGACCGGTCCTTCGTTGACAAACCTAGCATTCTTGCCGCAGACCTTGAACGGGTTTTGGTCGTCGTCCGAGCCGAGGTCGCAGACATGTCCCGCGAAGGGGTTCCCGATCTCCACGGAATTTGCGTTCGAGCAGGCGTCGCCGGGTTTGAAGACTCCGTAGCTGAAAGAATTGGAGCCGTCGGGGAATGCACTGGCCCACTGGACGAGACACAGGCTTCCGCTCGGCGTAGGCGCGGGTGGCGGGGGGTTTACAGTCATCTGTGGCGTGCAGTTCGCCAGGCTGGTGCAGACGTTGTTGTTGTTGCCGACGACGGAGCACACCTTGCACTCGGCCGTGTTGGTCGTTGCTGGCAGCGTGTTGCCGCCGCCGAGCGTGACGGACGGCATCGTCGTGTATCCACAGCTGTTGTGGGGCGTCACTTGCGTGGCCACGGTCTCGGAGAATGTCGAGCCCGAGCATACACAGTAGGCCTGGGTGATGCCCAGGCCGGGGTCTTGGTTTTGGTGCTTGCAGCTGATGAAGCTGGTGCTCGGCGGAGCGGGATCCGTTGGGGCGCCGGTGATTGGGCCCCCGGCACCGTTGATGGCGCTGTATCTGGAAGTGTCGATTGCTACGTTTAGCGGCATCAGTCCGAGGTAATCGGTCAGGACCGGGTCCGGTGTTTCAAGCCCAAAGGTCCCCGTGATCGTAGTAGACGATGAAGAATCCGTAACACTACAGCCAACGGTGGTCTCGCATTCGCTGAAACTCCAGGTCGTCCACGTCGTTGCCGGCTTGAAAATGCTGCTTGTCGTCGTGGTGATGCATGTCGAGGCCGTGTTCTTCTTGCTGCAAGTCTCATTGGGGTCTCCTCATCCTCCTCCTCCTCCTCCGCCAGAATCCTCCGACTGGTTGGAACAATCAGGTCCAACGCAGATGCCATCGACACAATCGCTTCCGGTGCAGGAATGGCGATTGCAATGTGGTCCCTTGCCTGAGTCAAGGAGTCAGCATCCTCTTCACCGTTTGTTGAACCGATACATGGTACTCACATGTACCACTGCCACTATCGCAGTCGCTTCCCTCGCAACCGGTGCTGATACAGTGGTTTCCCTTGCATCTGTGGGTACCCGAATCGCAGTCGGGCCCGTAACACCCATGGCTGCTGCACCCCGGCCCGATGCAGACGCCGTCAGTGCAGCCAGGACCTAACCGCTGTGTCAGCAAGGCTTCTTGCTTGGTAGAGAACGGTCTACAAGACCTACCGATACAGCCCAAGGGTATACAAAGTGACGGTATGGCGCACTTTCCGTGAGAGCATCCCGACCCAGTGCAACCGTTGGAGACGCACAGAGGACCAACGCAAACCCCCCCAACGCAGTCTGGGCCTTCGCAAAAGCCACCGACAACGATGTGAAAGTCGCATGGGCCAGACTGACAGCCAGAACTAGAGCCAGTGTTAGTCCAGATTGAGGTGAGAGATACGAGCCATATTGGCAGCCACCCAGAACTTACCCGCAATATGCATCGTCACTCCCGCACCAGCCAGACGAAGAGCAGCAAGATCCTTGAGGCCACTGACCACAAATAATGCCTTTCACTGCACTACACGTCCCGTCAGTCGTCATGTGGCTTGCGCCTTCGACACAATTTCCATTCTGGCAGCCAGCGCCGCAGTGGGCGTCAGTGTCGCCGCAATACCCGTCCTTCGAGCAGCAATTGCCGAATGCAGATCCAAGGCAGGTGTTGTGAGTGGCCTGCTTTCCGCACGACCCGTCTGTTGTGGGACATCCAGACTGGCAGTTCTCTTTGCTGCAATGGGCGTCGTCGTTGCCGCAGTAGCCGGACAGAGAACAGCAGCTGCCGCCCGCAAAGCTCCCGCAGAAAGAATCCGCCCGGTTGACGCCACAAGTGCCGTCGGTGGTCTCGCCGCCGATAGTGCAGTCTCCGCTGACGCAGCCGTTGCCGCAGTGGAGCGGCACTGCTGCCGCAATACCCGAAGGAGGAGCAGCAGTTCCCGTCCGCCCAGTTCCCGCAGACGGTGTTGCCGAAGTTGGGCCCGCAAGTCCCGTCCGTTGTGTTGGTGGGAGTATCGCCGCTGCCGCTGCCGGAGTTGAAATCGACAGACCAGATCATGGTGCCGCCGAAGCATTGTCCGTCTGCCCAGTCCTTCTTTAACTTGATGGTCTCGGCGTCGTCGTAGCCAATCCACTGGTCGTCCCAGGTAATTTGCTTCATCATAGACTCAGAGAGTAGCTTGGGTTGAAGGTTCTTCTGCTTGATGAGATTCTGGATCTCCAATAGCGACATGACTCCGGCATAATTGGTGCATACACCCGGCTTGCTTGGACCCTTAAAAGGGCAGTTGAGAGTGTTACAGCTGGGGTCGGTCAGTGTATAGCCACAGCCATAGTATGCCAACCCGAAGTTGATCTTGGAAGGCGTTAATCCGTCGAACCACAACGGCAGAGTGTCGTTGCCGATGTCCCCTGATATCCGCTTGACCGCGGACAATGGATCCAAGGGTCTTGACGTCGCTGTCCCAGGAGTCATGCAGATCCTAATAATATGATTAGTGCGAGGTCGCCTGGTCGGGCAACAAGAATGACAAGACTTACGTATGCCATGAAGCCAAAGAAGTTGACGTGTTCCTCCATTGCCTTTGCATCAAATCCTCGGAGATACCAGTAATCGGGGGCCAGCGTTAAACTGATTTGGTAGGCACCAGCGAAGGCGATCTTCATCTCTTTTACCAAAGAGACGAAGTTGGGGGTGTCAGCCAGCTTACCACCACGTTTATCTAAAGCAGGATATTCCCTACGGGATGGATGTCAATGGACATTCAAGAAGCCTGAATTGGTGGTTAGAACGTACCAGTCGAGGTCCACACCTTGAAAGCCCCACTTCTTCATAAATGCCATAAGAGAAGTGATGAACTTGTCGCGGTTCCCGCTGCTGGAGACCAAGTCGGACCAAGCCGTGTGAGTAGTAGTGCCCGGATCAGAGAAATCGAAGCCGCCGATGGCTATCCATGTCTCGACTCCCTTGGATCTTAAGGCCGTGAACTGAGGATAGAGCTGCTCATCAGCAGCATCTCCAGGGACAATGACAAAACTGCTGGGGTCGAATTTGGCAAAGGCAAAGTAGAGGTGCGTGAGGCCGTCCAAATTAATTTGTGACGGCGAGATCCGATTGCAGAGTCGATCTCGAGTGTTGGAGGGCTGGTAGTACCCGAAAGTCCGGTTATGCGTAGAGCCGGTACCGGTGCCACATGAAGGGGGAGGAATGGTCTTGCATAGGCCGAAGTCCTTTTGGCAGGGCGCCATGCCGTTCTGGACTGTTGGATTGGGGTCACAATGTAGCTCATCTGTTCCGCACCAGCCGTATGCGGAGCAGCAAAGGTTCACGCCACATTTTAGATTTCCGCCCGCGCTGTAAATGCCACACATGGCTATTGTGAATTAGTTGGCGGTGTTCGGGAGTCATTGGTTTGTTGACATACCAGTAGCGTTGCAGTTCGAAGTGCAATTGCCGTTTCCACAGAAGGTTGGGCCATAGCCACATTTGCCATTTGTGCCGCAGCAACTGGCAACAAAAGTCAGCTCTAGTACGCGTGGCCATAGAAGTGTCAAAGGAGCGGTACCTATCATCAGCGCAAGGTGCGCCGGGACCGCACAACAACGCATCACGTCTCTGAAGATCTGAAGCGGAAGACAAGCTCGGTGATGAAAGTGCCGGAATAGCAGGTGCGCGTTCCCGGGTTTTGATGTGCCGGAGATGACAGCGATATGTCCCGTAGTGCAAGTGAGGTGTCTATCCTACGATCGAGGGGGCCACGTTGATAGAAGGGGCTGGAAGGCCTTACATAGTAGGCGGACCCAGAAAGGACAACGGCAAAAAAGGCAAGCATTACAAAAACGGATTGAGGTTATAGTAAGGATGACGCTCGTCGATGAGCTTTAAATTTCTGTGAGGCGTCCATGACGAAGTACGGCTGAACCTTCTGAAGTCCCAATTGCGAACGAGTTTGTTCAGTATACTGCACGGGACTTATATGGTGAACATGGTCTTGCTCGACTTCCGTCTGACGACCTGAATCCCACATCCCGTTACCGACCGGTATCCGAAGTGCAACAGCCGAGTGCCTTGCTCCTACGTTCGTTTTGCCCCCTTTCCCCTGATATGCGACCCTGTTGTGGCGGTATTTGATGCTGAACCACAGCGCTGGCGTGACGGCCTCCTCCTCGGAAATAGCGTAGTAATATTGGCAGACACGCGGGGTTTAAGTAGCTGCAACGAGGGATAGCGCCGGCTTTGAACCCTCAAAATGAAGCAAGTCGGAGTTATGAACCTTAAGAATAGCACAATCAGACAACTCTGTAAGCTCTCCAAGAAGAAGGTCACATTCCCAGGAATAAATGCAAGTCTACCTAGCAGGGCCTGAATCTCAGACTGCAACGCAGCAGCGCGCCGGCACGTGTTCTTCGGTAACAGGCGATTTCAGCGGCTGCATATACAACAGCCCACCAGAGCTGCCTTTTTAGCCCAACAGAGCAAGCTTTCAAGTGCAGACTTGTCCCCCGGATGACTTTGGAGAGCTTGTTTTCTCCTTTCTCGCGTCTTCATTCATTCACTCCGCCATGATGTTGAGAATGGGGCTCCATAGAGCATTTACCCTAAGCCTTCTCTTTACAACGGCTGCTGTTCACGCCGCAAACCCTCTCGCATCTCGGCTATGGACCCTTGTTGGCTGTGACGACGTCGATCTCGACGGCATAGTCTCCAATGCAGCCGACCTAGCAGACGCCGCCATCTCCGCCATCAACAACATCATGTGAACAGACGGAGACGCTCCTAACATTCCGCGCTACAGGTAAATATCAACAGATTGTCACAGGTCTGACCACTGGCGATGGGTATTGGCAACCTGAATACAGTTGGGTCTTTTGCAAGGCTTAACAGCAACCGTATCCCTTCGTCGAAGTTGTGTACGCCAAGCAGTTCACCAATACCCTACCTGAGGATCAGGCCAATCAGCCATTGAGTGATCTCCGTAAGTGAGAGACCATTTGCCTCTCAGCCATCAATGTCTGACGGAGCACAGTCCCTCAAAACCCAGGATATGTCTATTATCCTCCTGCTGGCTACAACCCCGAGGGGCTAAGTCGAGTCATGATGGTGGGCTCGGACCCCAATGTCTGCAGCCTTGCGGCTACGGATGACGGGGTCGTTGGTGCATTCGCATCTCGCCGGCCAGAAAACCACAAGGTCAACTGGCTGGCACTCTGCGACGACTTCTACACGTACCCGGAGACCGTCAGTCCCAACATCCCAGAGGATGCCGACAACCTCAACCGGTACAAAAGTCAAGCCTCTCAGCTGCTCCACGAACGTGAGTATGGTTCGGGCATTCATTTTGCGACAAGCGCTGACATGTCCACAGTGACGCATTTTCGCTTTCCAAACGGTAAGCCGAATCTTCCCTCTCCCCTGAATCATCATCTTATCATAACTGACACGTTGCGCAGAGATTATCGACGTCAATACTCAACTGAGAGGCATGGCGAGAACTAGCACCTTCTATGGCATGCGGGACTGTAGTGGCCTTGCTGGTTTGTATGATGGCGGGAGCAGTGAGCTCGCCACGCAAAACGCCGACAATTACAGACTGTTTGCCGAAGCATCTTACCTCCAATCGCGGAGATGGGACCCGGAGGCAACGAACTAAATGAGACCCATGGGTGCCTACCATCAGTTCTGTGTAATAGGCCAACTAGGAGAAGACGGGGAAACACGTCGCATGGAAGGGACCAGCTGTCCATAGACGACCGCGGGTGCTCAAGCCACCGCTATCAAATAGTTTTGACGTCGAAACCCAGGCTACGTTGTAAGAGAGGAGCAATTGTCAGACACAGGAACCCAAGATGGTACC
This sequence comes from Coniochaeta hoffmannii, assembly GCA_030052785.1. Taxonomy (NCBI): domain Eukaryota; kingdom Fungi; phylum Ascomycota; class Sordariomycetes; order Coniochaetales; family Coniochaetaceae; genus Coniochaeta; species Coniochaeta hoffmannii. The sequence goes on from JANBVN010000281.1 coordinate 13,336, forward strand.
GTACAAGTACGTGCTGCAAATTGTGACTGCTACGCCGTTGTTCACGCTTTCAACATCTTTACACGATCCCGGAAATAGTAACAATGGCTCACAGCATCCAGCTTGAGTGTGGGCATGCTCCTCCTCTCATTGAAAAGACTCTGGAAAACTAAGCACACCTCACCGTCTACTGATTCGCCTCAATAAACTTGACAACGTCGGCAACTGTACGCTCAACTCCCCCGGGCAACCACATGCAACAATGTCCCGCATTCTCATACAGCAGCCTAGTCACCTTCTCGGGCGCAGCTGCCTTCGCCTTCTCATACATCAGCTCCTGAGTAGGCACGGGAACAATGAGGTCGACAGCCGGGATGATTTGCAGAGTGGGGATATCCCTCCACGCGGCGTACGAGACCTGTCCATCGTAGCTGTCCGAGCTGTGCCGCGTCATGGTGGCGTGGAGCCTCGCGCGCTCCACCGGGTCCTCCACGTCGTTGAAGAGGTAGGCGGAGAACTCGGGCGGGATCGCCGCGAGGTAGCCGCCGGGGACCCGCTCCCCGCTCGCGGGTGAGCCCTCGATGAAGCCCATGACGCTGCGGAGGCAGTCGCCCTCCTGGGGCAGGAAGGACGCCATGGCCACGAAACCGAGGACGGATGTGGGTTTCCCTGCGGCGGATCTGGTGGCCTTATCCAGGCCCTTGAGGGCTTCGGAGCCGGGAAAGCCGGCGTAGGAGTGTACTGCTAGGACGACGTTGCGGGGACTTGAGGGGGAGTCCAGGGTGGAGAGGATTGCGGCTCGGATATGCGCGGCGTCGTCTTGCATGGTTGCTGCTGGGAGCCGGGTGCCGTCGTTGGCGGACAAGAGAGGGATTACCCTGGCATTGTAGCCCTGGGTCTTGAATACTTGGGCGAGGACTTCGTATGGGGGAGGTTGGGCGAAGGAGCCGGGCACGATGATGATTTCGATGCTGTCCTTGTCTGACATGATGAGATGGTTGTACCGGTATGGATATATTTGGAATCGACTGCGCAACGATGTTGTTCTCTAATAGGAGTTTCAAGTCTCAATGAGGACTTGGATGAGTTGCTCGGGTGCCTTACACTTGGCGTGCCCTTTTTATATGTTTTCAGTAGTAGAGGCACCCCGCTGGCACTCGTTATCCGCATCTTTTGAGCTACAACCATTTCAGGACACCTGTTTAACTCCGAGGCCTAAGCCGGGATTCACTTACTAATAAAAGTAGACAGAAGCTAGGTAACAGCTTCTAGTCTAAACCTAGAGCGTTGCTAGAACAGTCGTCTGTACTTCCCGATTCGTCTTTTGTCAACATCTTATTGGTCGGCCGAACGGTGGGGATCAAGTGAGAGCATCGGCTGACCAATCGGTCATTCTTGGCGATGGATCAACGAGCGCCGCGGCGTTGCGATGAGTCCGGGGAAGTTGCTGTATACTGATGATGCCAACATTGGTAAAACGACATGTGCTAAGCCTGCCTTCGCAGCTTACTGTTGGTCTTGAATCCTCCAAGTCAAAGTCCGAGCGACGAACGCCGCGGGTTTATGAGGGACTGATACCCAGCAGAAAACCTCTGTGAGCCTACCACAATAACGTAGGTACCTGGTATTATGCGTGCAAGGGGTTATAAAATTAAGTCAGCGCCAGAACCGAAAACCAGGAGCTCTTGGGAGGAGACGGGTATCCGGGTTGCCGGGCTCTCGATACCCAACAGCGACAGAAAGGTGGGGAAAAAGGCGGGTCTGCTTAGGTCAGCCCAAAGGAATGCCGTCTCATCTGGGTAGTGTCTATTCTGACCTCAACTGCAATTCGTCGTGATATTTGTTATGTAATCCAACGACTGAATGTTGGCATTTGCACCTATATACCTTAGTCTATACGCAAGAAAAAAAGAAAAAAAAACCAAAGGAAACATTAACAGACGCGAGACACGGAAAACATTGATTACAAAGCCGCAACCAGCTTCTCCACCGCCCAGGCCCCCAGCGCGTCCAGGCTCCCCATGCCCAGCAGCTCCAGCACGCTGATGTCGAAGCCGAACACCTGGCGCCACCAGCTGCGCATCTCGATGGCCACCAGCGAGTCCATGCCCAGCTCCGCCAGCGGCACGTTGGTCTGCAGGTCCGACTCGGGCTTGAGGATGAGCGCGCACAGCTTCTTACCGATCTCCTGCGCGAAGAGGGCCGCCGTGGCGCCGTCCTTGAGCACGGCGGCGTCGTGGCGCGCCGTCGCGAGGAATGTCTTGAGCCCGCTGCTGCTGCTGTTGGCTGCGCCAGCGCCGCCGCCGTCGCTGCTGTTGACGTTCTGGTAGGTGGCCATGCGGATGTCGCGCTTCCAGATGGAGCGGTTGTCCGGGCTGTTGAGCGGCAGCGTCGAGGCGAGGCCGAGGACGAAGGCGTTGCGGGCTGCCGCCATCTGTGCTGTGCTGGCGGCTGCTGGGTCGTCGGACGGCGGTGGCGAGAGGTGGATCGCGGCCCGCACGGCTTCGAGCAGCTCGTGCTCCTTGATCATGTAGGCGCCCGTGGCCTTCATCGCCCGGCGCAGGTTCTCGTTGTTGGAGATGACGCCGATGCCGTCGACGGCGCCGATATCTATGGCCGAGACGGCGAGCCCGAGCGAGCTTCTGTACCGCGCGAAGGCGTCGAGGAAGGTGTTGGCGCTGGCGTAGTTGGCCTGCCCCGGCTGGCCGATGACGCCGGAGATGGAGGAGAAGAGGACAAAGAAGTCGAGCGACACGCCCTGATCCACCGTGGCGCTGTGCAGATTCCATGTGCCCCGGATCTTGGGCGCGCAGGCTTCGGTCCACTGGTCCAGCGTCATGCGCGAGAAGCCTTCGTCCCGGAGGACCATGGACATCTGCAGGATGCCCTTGAGGTTGGGGGCGGCTTTGATTGCCTTGGTCACGTCGGCGAGGTCTGTCACGCTGCCTTGGACCAGCACGACTTCGCACCCCATGCTGGCCAGCTCTCGGATGAAGTCTTGGTCCTCGGGGCGAGTGGATGCCCCCGCGGTCCGCGAAAGGTACACGAGCCTGCGAGCATTGTGCTCAACCAGCCACCTCGAGACTGCCCGCCCGAGGCCGCCTAGGCCGCCGACGAGCAGGTACGACGCTGCCGGGTCGAGACGCGTCTCGACCGTCTTGGTGGCAACGGCCATGTCCAGCCTGATGTCCTCTGGGCCCTCGCCCCGGATGGACACGACGATCTTACCCATGTGTTCGCCTTGTTGCATGTAGCGGAAGGCCTCGTGGATTGATGAAGCTGCGAAGACCTTGATCGGCCTGACGGGCGCAATGTGACCGCCTGCGAAACATTCGATGACCGACTTGAGGAGTCTGCAGGTACGTCAGTCACAGTGTAGTTGGACGCTTAGTGCTGTCAGCGACTTACTCTTTGCAAATAGACCGGCGCTTGAAGCATATCTGGTCCAGGTCAACGCAGCAGTAGCTGCGATTAGCGAGGAAGACGTCCATATCGAGCTTTCCGGACCCGAGGAGATCCCGCTTGCCGATTTCCACCATGGTGCCGAACTCGGCGACGCACCGCCACGTGGCGTGGAGCAGCTCGCCCGAGAGCGAGTTAAGCACGAGGTCGACGCCCTTGCCCTCGGTCACCTTGTTGATGCCGGCGACGAACGAGTCGTCTCGCGAGTTGAAGATCCGGTGCCTCGGGATCTGGAACGTGTCCATGAGATACCGGACCTTCTCCTCGTTACCCACCGTCACGTAGATGTCGGCACCGGCCATGCGAGCGAGCTGGATGGCGGCAATTCCGACACCTCCGCATGCGCTGTGGATGAGCACCGACTGTTTCCAGTGTGTCATTTGTCAGTTATCAAGAACACACGGAAGCAGGTCGAGAGGAAGAGCTTACCTGCCCGCGCTGGAGACGGCCGATATTGAACAGCGAGTACATAGCTGTGGCATACACGCAAGGCATCGTGGCGGCATCGTCGAACGAAAGCTCATCCGGTATCCCCACGCAAAGCTTCTCGGAGGTGATGATCGACGTCGCAAACGAGCCGCGGCTGAAAAGCATGACACGGTCGCCGACACGCATGTCCTGGACTTCGGGTCCAACGCGGGACACAATCCCGGAAGCCTCGAGACCGAAACCCTCGTCGGGAACCTCGACGATTCCGTTGGCACTCAGCACGTCCTGCAAACATCTTGTCAGTCACCTTCATTCTTCACTGTCTTCTGTGTGGAACTTACCCTGAAATTCAGCCCGGCACTATAAGTCTGCACCTCAACCTGGTCGCCCTTCAGCGGCTCAGAAGACCGCCTCGCCCACTTCAGCGCCGAGAGCAAGCCGGCCCTCTCCGTCTCGAGAACCACCCTATCGCTCGCCTCCGTCGAGACGAGCTCGTCGGCCAGCGCAAACGGGTAGAAGCGGCCCACGCAGACCGCCCCGTCCTCGCCGATAGCGTACTCGAAGTCAACGCCCTCTTCTCCCTCCCGGCGCGCGTGGAACCTGGCGAAGACGTCGGCAATCCGGTCGCCGGCGAGGCCGCCCGCCGGGGAAACGTCGACCTCGCAGGTGGCGAAGTCGACCCCCAGCTCCGTGCGAATGGTGCGGGCTGCGCCGAGGACCTGGGCGTAAGCCGGGTCGCGGCAGGGGCCGGATTGCGAGGGGCGGGTCACCCAGAAGACGCCCCCTTTGCCGATGTTGCTCGTGAGGTTCTTGAAGGCTTCGTAGCGGGCTTCGTCTAGGTTGTCGAAGAAGGGGGCGTCGATGTCGAGGAACGCGATGACGTCCTGGTCGGCGGGGATGGCGTCCCCGAGGACGTGGCGCTGGATCTTGTGCCCGCGTTTCTCCAGAGAAGTCGCCACCGCGTCGATGCTGGCCGAGGCCGAGGCGTCGAGGGTGAGGAGGGTTAGCGCGGAATGCGGCGTCGGCGCCGATGCCGGACGGACGACCATGGTGTTGCTCAGCTCGCTGCTGACCGTAGCTGGGGCGTCGAACCCGGCTGCCTTGAGCTCCGTCTCCCAGCGTGCCAGATCCACGTACGGCTCATCATGCCTGCCGTCAGCCGCGCCAGTCCACCATGAAGGCAGGATGCCGCAGATGAAATTGATCCACTTGGAATCCGGCCAGAGCTCTTGAAGCACCAGAATCCCGCCGGGACGCAGCAAGCTGCGCACATTGGCCAGACTCTGGGCCAGACTCCCCGTCGTGTGGAGGACGTTGGACGCGATGACGAGGTCGAACTGCTGGTCCCGGAAGTCCTGCTCGGCGAGGTCCTTGCGGATGTCCAGCGCGGCGTACTGCATGTTGGGCTGGTCGCGGAAGCGCTCCTTGGCAGCGACCAGCATCCCGGACTGGCTGTCGGCGAAGGTATACGACGAGTAGCGGACGACGCCGCCCTCGTGCGACAGGGCCTCGAGGTTGGCGCTCGTCGCCGCGCCCGTGCCGGCGCCGAGCTCCAGGATTCGCAGGTTCGGCTTGCTGTGGGCGAGACGCGCAAGGAGCGGCGAAATATCGTACTCGTCCTTGAGCGCGTCCACCTTGGTGAGAGTGTCGTCGGACAAGAGGATGTCGAAGGGGCTCAGCTGCCCCCGCGCCACTGAGGTGGTACTGCCCAGGACCTTGAGCATGGCCAGGGCGACGGCCGCGACCGGGGTCATCGACAGGCTCTGTACCAGAGCATTGGCCTTGTTGAAGAGCTCCCAGTCCTTCATGCCGCGGATCTTGCCGTCGATGGAGGCCCCCTGCCGCTGGATCCACGAGCTGTAGAGCTGCATGTGGGGCAGCTCCGTGGTGATGTCGGCGAGCCGGCGCTGCGAGTAGGCGATGCACAGCTGCGTCAGCTCGGCTAGGATGCCTGAGAACGGCGATACGCCCGCTGGTGTTTGCACTAGCTTTGTCAGGTCCATGAAGTCGACGTGTGGGCCCCATTCGTAGCGCGCGGTGGTGTGTGTGTCTCGCGAGTCGGCGTCCCCTTCGCCGGGAACAGGCGATAGACGAGCACCGCTCATCTGCAGGACGGTCTCGCCGTTGGCAGAGCAGTGCGCGGTGCCGGTTATAGCGCCGAGTCGGCTTAGCGCAGCGGACGCGAGCAAGGTGATATCGTCGGCTGCGCAGCGGCGGACGCTGAGATGCTCGATGCTGGTCGGCATGACCATGCCATGGCGGTCGTGATACCCCTTGGTTGCGGCAACGCTGAGCAGCTGCAGGCATGCATCGATAGTGACGGGATGCATGTGGTAGTAGCTCTCGTCGCCATGCTGCTTGCGGACAGTAGCTGTGGCTGTCCGGTCAAGCGTTCCTGCCTGGATGTCCTCGAGGCTCTGGAAGTGAGGGCCGTAGTTCAGACCCGCCTCTTGCATGATGCTGTAGGCCTTGCTCTGACCCAAAGCTCTGGGGACAGGAGGTAGGTCCTCCGCAGGTCCCAGTGCCGACTGGAGGGCTCTGACCTGGCCGGTGCAGTGCTTGTTCCAGGACTGGCCGTTATGCGACGCGACTGTGAACTCCCACCACCACTGGCTATCAAGAGAGTCCGTCAAGCGGTGCGGGTGGAGGGTCGTGATAATCTCCGTCGGCTTGCCCTCGGTCAGAACCAAAGCGGTGCTCACAATAACATGCCTCAGCGCGTAGCCATCCTCGGCGCCGGCGACTTGACGAACTGCCTCACCTGCCAAAGCAACGTATCCGGAGAAGGGAAAGACCATGTCTTCGATGATCTTGTGGTCGCGCACCCAGGGGGCGTTATCCAAGTGGAAGATGTTTCTCCATGCCGGCTCCACGTCCGTACTCTCGGCCAGACGAGCACCGAGAAGGTCATGGTACGCGTGCTTCCGGTGGCGCCATTCCTTGGACAGTCGCGATTCGAACCAGTAACTGTCTTGGTGAGTCCAGGGGTACCTAGGCAGGTCGGGAAGCAGAGAGCCGCTGCCTCGAGGGATGACAGCTTCCAGGTCAATGGGCACGGCGAGTTGATGGAGTTTTCCATAGGCTGTCAGGAGAGACTCCATGCAATGCTGGCTTCGGCTCATGACGGACGCGTACGGCACCGAGTTGGAGGGCTGTACTTGGGCCGTGATCTGCCGCAGTGGCCCGGCCAACGCTGAGTGCGGCCCAACTTCCAGGAAGGCGGCATTCTTCCCGATTGAGTGCTCGAGAATGCGAGAGACGGCCGTCGCGAAGAGGACCGGCGACTCCAGGTTCTTCCGCCAGTATTCTGGGCCCAGGCCGTCGCCGTCTTCCAAGAGCTTGCCAGCGACGCTGCTGAAGAACGAGCACTTGGTGGCGCCTCGGGAAACAACGCCGTGTGTCACGAGCAGAGATTGATAGTGGTCGCCAATCTCGGCCATATGATGCGAATGGTATGCTTTGTCGACTTTCAGGAGCCTTGCCATTACCTCCTGGCCATTCGGCGGAGACTGCTTGATGGCAGCCACGACTTGCTCCACCTTCTCAGTGTCGCCAGAAATGGTGATGCTCTTGGGCGAGTTCTCGCACGCCACAGTGACGCCAGGGACAAGGTAGGGCTTCACCTCATCCCAGCCGGCCCCGATAGCGGCCATGGACCCAGACTTCGCCTGCGTCTTGGCAGCCGTGCCGCGGAAGAAGGCGATGACGATGGCTTCTTCGGCGGTCAGCGCGCCGGCAGCGTACGCGGCGGCGATCTCGCCGCTGGAATGTCCCACGACAGCGGTCGGGTGGATGCCAGCCGTGGCGAGCGTGTCGACAAGAGCCAGCTGCACGGCGGTGCACAGCGGCTGCGAGAACTCGGCAAGCCCCAGCCTGCTCGTCCGGCTTGGCTTGAGGAGCTCGTCCTCGATGGTCCACTGCGCCTCGGGAACGGCCCGCTTCAGGTGTTGGTCTAGGCACCTGATGGTCGTGCGGAAGACGGGATGTGACCGAATCAGTTCCTTGCCCATCTGCGGCCACTGGGCGCCCTGGCCTGTGAACACCATCACGAGATTGGGCGCTTTCTGTCTCGCTCCCACGGGGGCCTTGACGATGGCGGATAGCGTTCCGGCGCGCCCTGGGCTGGCGACTCTGAAGGCACGGTATGCGAATTGCTCCCTGCCGTGGGCCAGGGTGTAGGCCACATCGCCGAGTTTGTCGGGGTTCTTCTCCAGGAAAGCCTGGTAGTTCTCGGTCATGTTCTTCAGCGAATCATTCGAGTTTGCAGAGAAAAGCAACAACTGTGGAGTGTCGGGCTGTGCCACCGAGATGGGTGCCGGGGGTGCCGCGTGGAGGCTGCGAGCCGAATCCAGGACGACGTGGGCATTCGCACCGCCAATGCCAAATGAGTTGATGCTGACCCTCTCTCCCCCATCTTCCGGCCACGGTGTTGGCTCCACCGGGACGATGAGATTCCGGGATTTGAAGGGGATGTTCGGATTCGGGGAGTTGAACTTGATGTTCGGCGGTATGATGCGGTTCTCAAGCGCGAGGACGGCCTTGATAAGCGATGTCAACCCGGAAGCGCCTTCCGAATGGCCCAGATTGGGTTTCACCGATCCGATGTAGACGCCCGAGTCACCAAAGACCCTCGCCACGGCATTTGCTTCGATAGGATCCCCAATGGGTGTTCCGGTGCCGTGGCATTCCACGAACGTCGTCCGGGAAAAGTCTGATATTCCAGCAGTACTATGTTACGCTCAGAGTTAGCCAGCGCTCCGCCACCTGTCATCGATGAGAGTTAGCATACCTGTACGCTTTCCGCATCACTGCCTCGTGGCTTTCCGTGCTCGGATACGATATACCCGGCGTCTTTCCATCACTGTTCGTCGCCGTGCCCCTGATGACGGCTCGAACCGGGTTGCCGTCTCTCAAGGCAGCAGCCAATGGCTTCAGATAGACGGCGGAGACGGCTTCGCCCCGACCATAACCATTTGCATCCGACGAGAATGTCTTGCACGACCCATCAGGAGAGAGCACGCCTTGCTCTGTCATTGCCTGCGTCATCCCAGGCGCGAGTAGGAGGTTCACGCCGCCTACAATAGCGGATGTGCAGTCGCCCTGCTGAATAGCTTGCACGGCTTCGTGGAGACAGACCAGCGCCGCCGAGCAGCCCGTGCGGATGGTCATGCTGTTGCTCAGTTAGCGCCGTGTTTTGTAGAGAGGAGAGACACTTAACAAACCTTGGTCCCTTCAAGTCCATCTCGTACGACACGCGATTTGCCAACATGAAGTCGCCATAGCCACTTACTCGGTCGAGACCGTACTGCTGCGAGTCCTTGGCAAACATCTCGACCCAGTCCTCGCCAAAGGTGCCGACATAACAGCCGATGAGGCCACCCCTCCAACCCACCTCACCCGCATCGTCAATAGCCTCCCGCGCTACCTCGAGGATTTGTCTTTGGTGAGGATCAGCGCGTTCCACGGCGTTCCGGGGCAGGTTGAAGAAAGACCCGTCAAGGCTCGCGATGTCGATGCTCTCGTCGAGGAAGTAGCCGTACTCGGTCTTCACCATCCCTGGCTTATGAGTACCGGACGGGTCGTAGAAGGCGTCGATATTGTAGCGGGACTTGGGCACGCGCGACCTGGCGTCGCCCTTGGAAATCAGAAAGTCCCAGAGCTGCTGCGGCGCGTGTATGCCACCGGGGAGGCGGCACGACATGCCGCAGATAGCGATCGGGGAGGTCTCGCTGCTCGCACTGACGCTCGTGGCGCTGCTGTTGCCGGCCTCGACATCGCTAGCCTGGAGGTCGCTGCGGGATGACGCGCCGTCACCCTCCGAGGGGGTACGGAGCCCGCCGCCCACGATATCCACGACGGAGGCGTTGGCGGCCATGGCCTCTTGCATAGTCATTATGTCGAGCAGGGATGCTCGACTCGAGATCACTGGCAGACAGCAAGCTTGTCGCTCTGGAAATGGTGCCGAGAGCTGAGCATATAAGTGATCGTCCCTATTGTTGGAGCCTTTCTCTGTTCTTTGGTTTTATATGATGCCAACTGCACAATCGCCCTTTGGTAGGTACACAGCAGAGGGAAGTAAGTACTTGTCTTTGCACCCTCGCCCAGGAAGACAAGCTGAGCTTCAGCCCGGTCGATTTATACATAAGGGGCGAACCTTAGGCGTTCCGATTCGTTGATTACTGTGCCGCAGGCGACGGATTCCGCGTCCCTGAGGTATGCTGAGGTAGGCTGGCCATTCTCTTTGGCAGCATTTGGTAAGACTTACGGGCGGATCCCGGTGCCATGCGGAAAGGGCAGCCGGGGCTGATTCCGGCGTTGCGGTGTGCGGATCCCGTCCTCCGGGTTCAGGCCACCGAGATTATTCGGAAAACATGCGGAAGACACATATTGCAGTGCGCTGATTTTTTGTCGGTTTCCTTTATATCTTATGTGTCAGCTGACTATCATTGTCAAGTGGACAACGTCTGTAGTCTAGCAACGTGCTCTAGAGATCGGTTGTCAGTAGGATACATCAGTATCAGCACCGCATCCAAACTGAACGAAATTCCCCAACTCTTCGTTCTCAGCCACCCCATTCAAGTCTACCGCAAGCAAAATGTCGCTCGCCACCCAGGTTCCCATGCTGGCGGAATGGGTCAAGGCACAGGAGGTGAAGGGTGCCAAACTGAAGAATGCGTCGGTCTTCAACCGCAATCTCGAAGAGATGCTCGACATGCGCAGGGCCGAGCAAAAGTTGATCACCCTGCGAAAGATCGGCCCCAACTCAGACTTTTCCTCCAATGACTTTCTGTCCTTGGGTTCATCGGGCATCCTTCGTACGGCGTTCCTCGAGGAGCTCGCCCGGCTGCCCAATTTCAACGTGGGGAGCACCGGCTCGCGCCTCCTCTCGGGCAACAACGACTACATCGAGACTCTCGAGAATGAGATCGCCGAGTTCCACGGATCCGAGAAGGCATTGATCGTCAATTCCGGGTTCGAAGGCAACTGCTCCATCTTCTCCACCGTTCCCCGCGCGGGCGATGTCATTGTCTACGACGAGCTGGTGCATGCCAGCGTGCACGAGGGCATGGCGAGGAGTGCGGTGATAGTCCGTGAGCCGTTCCGACACAACGACGTCGAATCGTTCCGAGATACCCTGGAGTCCATTCTCGAGACCCAGGCACTCATCAGGGACGGCCACAGGTGTGTCATCATCGCCGTGGAAACAATCTACAGCATGGACGGAGATGTAACTCCTCTGAAGGACCTGGTGGAGGTTGCCAAGGAGCTTTTCCCAGCGGGTAATGCCCAGTTTGTCGTGGACGAAGCCCACAGCACAGGCGTCGTCGGGCCAAAGGGTGCAGGGCTCGTGTGCTCTCTTGGGCTCCAGAAAGACGTCGCTATCAGACTGCACACATTCTCCAAGGCCCTGAGCGGCTCCGGTGGTGAGAACTTCCTTGCGCTGCGACTTGACCGCTTAACCCAGCTGACGAGTGCTTTTTCCAGGCGTGATTCTCTGTAATGACACAGTACGGACGACACTCATCAACAACGCACGTCCGCTGTACTTCACTGCCTCACCGTCGTATCCCACCCTTGCCGCCATCAAGGCCGGTTACCGTCTGCTCAAAGAAGGCGCGACCGAGCAAGTAAGATGCCCAATGCACCCAGCGGCAAAACTGGACTTGCCCTAGTTCTGCCCGCTAACCAGACATCCTCCAGGCCCAGCAGACCCTCCAGGACCGCATCAAGCTCTTCCTCACCACCCTCTCCTCCCACCCGGCCTACGACCGCGCGGTCGACGCGGGCATCTTTCACGTGCCTCTGATGGAGGGCTGGGAGTCCAAACCCTTCCTGACGCAGATCGTGCCCATCATCACGCCGGAGAAGCACAACTACTTCCTGACCTTCCACCTGCAACTGCTCAAGATGTCGGCCTACCCGGTCGACTTCCCCGTCGTGCCCAAGGGCGAGAGCAGGGTGCGCCTCGTGTTCAAGGCCACCAACACGCCCCAGGAGATCGTCGAGCTGGCCAACGCCATCTGCGAGTGGGGGGACGAGATGCTGGAGATCAAGCGAGGGGGCAAGACGGGGACGCTGCCCAAGGCTGCGAGGCAGGTGTATAGCTGGTTGGCGGCGGGGGCGAACACGAACGGGTTCCATTGAGGTTAGCTTGATTTCGAAGGTTGTGACGTGGCAGCCGGTTTCCTTTTTGTTTTGGGATATCAACGAGGCAGATAGAAACGACAGTGGATTTAAGGTTACACAGCTCTCGGGCCAAAGTTGTTCGCAAAACTTGATGCTTCCAGTTTCGCAAGGCACGCGCCAAAATGTTTGAATTCAACATAAGTTTATAGGTAACTTTCAGCTTTGCAGCCTCGGGCCCGCTGTACGTAGAAATCAATATATGATCTGTGGATGTCGGAACACAAGAGATCCTCAGCTTTAGGCGAGTATGGTTTGCGACCTAGATTGTCGACAGTGGCGATTGGAGTGCGTACTTGCTGTCAGCATGCGTACACGCCATTGGGCTTCGGAGCCGGAGCCGACCGCAAACTTGAACATGCGGTTATTCCTTCTGCACAACTCGTCCTGAGATACTACTGGACTCCCTAATACTACTCCATCTTGTGTAACGTCCAGATGTGTAGCCATCGCTGTCCGCGGCCAGCGACCCGGACCACGGATCCCGGCACCCAGCCGATCCGCGCCACCACCACCGGTGCAAAGGCGACTGTCTAGAAATCGTCTTAGGTGACGAAGTGAATATGCAGTCGGCCCCTTTAAGGAAGCGAGCTAGTTAAAAGGCCCTTGAGTTCGGTGCATGTCTCCTAAGACGCGTCTCATACCCGTTCATCTAGTGTGCCTGGTAAACTCAAGATCCAGAGTTGAGCGCCTTTCACGGCCCCCTAATAGTCACATAGCTTTTCACATTCGACTTTATTCCGGGACGTTATCGAAATTAACTCGACAATGGATCCCACAGGCATCAAACTGGCTTCCCTCTTCTCGCCGCCCGCCAACGGCACGGCATCCTCACCCTCGTCCCAGACCTCGGTGCTAGGCATGAGCGATTTCCACGCCTCGATATTCGTTCCTGTCATAGGCTTCTGGCTCGTGTCCGGCTTCTACGAGACTCTCGAGCACTTTGATCTCTTCCCACAATACCGCGTTGTCCCAACGGCCGAGGAGGAGAAACGCAATCTGGTTGGGCGGGGGGAGGTGGCGCGCGTCTCCCTCACCATGCACATCGTGCAGATTGTCTTTGGGCTCGCCATCGAGTACTTCTACCCGCAAGCGACGCACGAGCGCGAGACGGTCTGGGGCGCCTTCGGGAGCGTCGAGTATTTCGGATTCGCTCTCTTGCAGCGGGCGGCCAAGAGCGGCGTCCCTCTGCATCCCCGCCTAGCCTGGGTGGCAGCTCAGGCTCTGCGGTGGAGCTACCTGCTCCTTCGCCAGCTCGCTTGCTTCTTCATCCTGGATACATGGGGGTACTGGGTGCACTACAGCATGCACGTGTCAACATATCTTTACCGTGTGTCCTCCTCCTCCTCCTCCTCCTCCTCCTCCTCCTC